>CAIGQQ010029922.1:388608-408420 GCA_903798035.1 Danio albolineatus | reverse complement strand
AGATGTGTGTTTTGTTTTTTGAGATGTACTGCATTGGTCAAGTGTTGGGTAGGAAAAGCATTTTTTTTTAATGTAGCATACTATGGTAAATAATGGTAAAGGTCTTTGCATAAAAAGGGTATAAAATTGTCATAAAGGATGTTTAAGAAATAATATAACCTAAAATAAAATAATTTATAATTGGCTGTAACTATGTAAATGAAAACAGTGGACGCCATGTAATAAAACAAATCAGGTGTAAAACATTCATATGTGAGGTAAAATGTCAAAATTATGACTTCTCAGTGCTTCCCACTGGTTTGAAATATACTTGTGGTGGTTGTCGGATTGAAACGCACCTTTTACCCACAGTACAAATAGTTAACTATATGCGACAAACAAAACTTAATTCGATTTTTAAAAAACTTTATTATCTGTTTTAAACCTTTTCTGTTCAATGGGTTAATGGGTTAAAAAAAGACTGTTGAAATAAAATTAGTGGATTAAAAAAAAAAATTATGCTATTCAGGAGCCGTTCAGGAGCTCTCATTCAAGTTCGGCTCGCTTTATTGGCATGGCATTTTGTACAGTATTGCCAAATCATTTTAGATGCATAAAATACGTAATATATTCACATCATCAAATTAATAAATGTACTAATTAATATACATACATTTAATGAAATATACTGCAAATGAGAACTAAATGACAGAACAAGGGAATGAAAACAGACAATATCTCTAAACATTATAATAATTACAAGAATAACACGTGTAGAATATTTAAATAAGGCAAATGTGTTGATTACCCATTCCTAATAGTGTACAAACATTCTGCAACCAATTTAGATAATTTCGTCCTCTCCGAGTATTCAGTAAAGCTTTTTTAGATTAAAGAATTGATTATTTAATGTCTCTTTCACTGTGTCTCTGTGCTCATGAAATTAACGACGGCTTAGAAAACGAAAGCAAAAACAAATCTCTGACATTTTGGTAGATTTAGAAATACCGGCCAGACGCAAAAGGTGCCATTCTCTATGGGTCTGCAGAGCAAGTGACTGTCTGCGAGAGTGTTGACAGGTCTCGTGCACACAGAATGAGCAGTATAAAAACAGGTAAAGGAGAGAAGAACTACTTAATCGCTTGCGGATGTTTGTTTTTATTGGGCGAATACAAAAAAAAGTGTAAAAGGATGATAATAATAGAAAAAAAAATGTGTCACTAAATATACTTGGGTGGCAGTTAATATACTTGGGCGGTCCACACAGTACAGTATAAGTAAATATACTATGAATGCATTTGACTTATGACTGAAAGGGATAGTTAACCTAAATATTTTAATTGTCATCTTCTTACTTCATTCACTTGTATGTTGTAAACCTGTAACTATTGACATCCACGCTGGAAAAACTAATGCAATGGATGTTGGCGGTTGCTGATTTTCGACATTGATTCATTAATTCATTTTCCTTTGGCTTAGTCCCTTTATTCATCAGGAGTCGCCACAGCGGAATGAACCACTAACTTTTCCACCAATGTTTTAAACAGTGAAAAACTTGCAAACTCTACACAGAATTGTCAACTGAAACAGCTGGGTCTCGAACCAGTGACAGTGCTAACCACTGAGACACAGTGTCATTTAAGTCAGGGTGAACTATCCCTTTAAAATAAAAAAAAAGTCAAATTTGAGAAGTCAAAAAGTATGTAGTATATGTACTTTTCTTTACAAGTCAAATTTTGAACGTTTTACCTCATAAATATGACTCATTCATGTCAGATTTTTTCTTATACGGAGCAAACAGGAGTCAACAAAAATATGTGGAGGAAGGTTTTTTCTCTGCATTTTTAAAAAGAACAGAGAAAAATAAGACAAAGCAGAGCTCCACAGCAATAGAGCTCATTCAGTAAACGCACAGCTACACAGATTGTTTTGTTAACATTCTTTGGGAACCTGAAATCCAAATTGACCTCATTTATTTTCCTAATAACGGTATTTTACTGTGCTATATTCATTAATGCGCTGCATTTTAGTCATTCGTCAAAATAAAATGCATTTCTCCACCTGCTCTCCTGATGCAAGTAAGGCTGTTTTGGGTGTTTAAAAAAACAATATCATCAAGTAGGTAAACATAAATACTCTATTCATTTTCTGAACAGGGTAATTCATTTTTAACGACAAATAAATCCATAATAAATGTACTATAAGCTCTAAGGTTGATAGTAGCTGCCATTTGATCACATTATTTCAACTTTTTTTTTCTATAATTGTTTAACGGAATTTAAAAGGGCAATACTGATGATGCTTTAACAAAAAAAAAATCCCACAAATTAGAGAGTTGTGGTGAACACTTTATGCCAAATAATTAGTTTCGATACATATACTGAATTTCAATTGTTCATCTTTTGTATTTTGCAATTGTTTTGTTATTTACAATAGTTCACATGATTGTAGTTCACCCCAAAATGCAAATACCTTGTTAACTTACTTACAGCACAGCACAGGTCATCCGACATGTGACTTTTTTTTTTTCCTTCTTCAGTAGAACATTAAAGAAGCTGAATTTTGAGCTGGATTTTAATGTTGGATGAACGATACCTTTAAAGGCACAATATGTAAGATTTATTATTACAATATCCAAAGAACACTACAAGAGTGTTATATTTTGCCGAGTTACAGTATTTACTTATCCTAAATTTCGAAGCATGTTAAAATCCAGAGAAATTAGTCATTTTAACAAGGGAGAAGGAGCATGTGCTGTGTGTTCATGCTAATGACATCACACATCCTCGATTTCCAGTTAAGAAAACACCAAAAATGCTTTAATATATTGTGCGCTTTAGATTATATGTTATAACAGAACCTTAAAATGTATTAAGTATGACAAAACTGTGGCATAATAAAAGCTTCTCTGCTTTCGTTCATCAGCAATTCCCTTTGACAGCTTTCAGCCTTATTCTGCTTCATCCCACCATAATAATAAGTATTGAATATCAGCAACAGTAGCAAGGATTATTTTTCGTATTGAGTATTTTTAGTTTTTTCAGCTGTTTTTTTTTTTTTCTTTTCTTGATTTTTATTTTTATTAAAATTACAGGTTATTGATGTAAAGGTTACATTAGCAATCAGATGGTTTACAAATATTTTTTCCGTTTGAGATTAGCAGTCCAGTGTGTTGATCAAACACCAGCTACTGGGTTAACCAGAGAGGCAAAGGCTTAAAGAGAAATAATCCTCGGGGATGATGACTGTATCCTACACACATTTGAATCAGTGTGTCACTGGATCAGGGTGAGCTCCGGTTATATGTGTCCTGCAGGCAAAACAGTCCTCGGCCACCAACCGTAAAAGCCACTAGCAACAGAGTCAGTGACGTATGCTTTACTTGTTACTGTGACATGAATAATATACCATTTTAGCACTGGAAAAAAAACACAGTTCAAAAGTTTGAGGTCAGTAAGAATTTGCAGTTTTGGAAATGCTTGAAATTGAATTTAGTGTTTGCAAGGTTTGAATAGTGCTTATATTTTGTTTGAAACTGCTTGGATATGGAGTTGTGTTGCTTTCATAATTTATGTAGCTAAATTGGGATTAATAATTGACTATAAAATAGAATACATCTTTTTGCTTTTGCATTAAATGAAAACGAAATGCATAGAGATTACTGCTTCATGAGTCAAACATGCATAAATGAAAATAAACTCACAATTTAGATGAAAGATGACACATTTAGGATGCAAATAAATGACTTCAAAAAAGTAAATGACAGTAATTCAATGTGCTTATGGTAAACATACCATTACCTTTTCTTTAGTATTCTATGCTATACTATACTATCCTAACTAATAACATTTGCTATAATGTGATGAAGAATGTATATGCATGTAAATACATAATCTACGCTTTTTACATTTGCTACGCTTGCTCTAAATATTCGAAAATGCACCTGAGAAGTGCTTAAATTTGACTTTGGAAAAGGTGTAAGAACCCGGAACTTTAAATGATTTTGAAATCTCTCATCTTAAAAGACTTTAATTTGTTTATTTTTATTATAAAGTACTTTTTTCCAAAATGATTTTTGAGGAAATAAAAGTTCAAAACAACAGTGTTTATTTGAAATCTAAATCTTTTAAACGATTATTAACACTTGATGTGTTTAATGAATCATTTCTAATTAATAACATTTCATTCTTTAAAGAAAAAACTACTTACTGACCACAAAATGATATGAAATGATTGAACAGTAGGGCACATTACCTTTAAATATCAATATTTACGAGATGGAAAACCAACCAGACAACACTTTTTAAATATTTAAATATTTTTAACTTATTTAAATATTTTAAATATTTTTGAAATTGTTTATCTTAAAAGACTTTTATTTATTTTTATTAGGTAGAACTTTTTTAAATGATTTTTGTGGAAATAAAAAGTTCAAAACAACAGCATTTATTTGCAATCTAAATCTTTTGAAAAATGAACAATGCTGAACTCCCACACTGAAAAGGATGTCTGCAAAAATGATTGCAAACAATTTATCTGCGTTACAGTTAAACTTATTAAATGTTGGTATAGGACTTTATTTTGATGGTCCCTATTGCACATTTAGTTGACCAACTACATGCCAATTGATTCTCATTTGAGGATTAGTAGACTGTTTGTTTACTGTCTGCTGGTACTGCTCCTTCAACAGACATTTAACTTACTATAAGAAACTTTGCAAGTATGTCAACTTACCCTAACCTAACAGTCTACTTGTATTCTAATGATAATTAGTTGGCAAGTACAGTAGATGCAATGTAACTTAAATTTAACTAAATGTGCTAAAGGGGTTATCAAAATAAAGTCATATTGTAATGTTCAACCTAATTTGTTTGTTTAAATTCAGCCCACATAAATTGTTTGCAAACACTTACCTTAATATTTTTAGTAAATTTAAGGAATCATCTTTAAATAATTTTTTTCAGTGCAATTTTGATTAATTTAATGTATCATTTCAGATCAATAACAACAACAACAAAAAACTTGACCACAAAGGTTTAAACAGTAGTGTTTGATCAATGTTTATGAGCTGAAAAACCAACCAGTCAACACTTAACATCCCTTTTGCCAAGTTTTTTTTCTTTTAAACTGATGTTTCTTTGTTCTTCTTTTATCTGTGTGCAATTAGACACATGAATTACCTTTTTCATTTCTCTCTAAAACTATACCAGTTTCCCATGACTAAGTGGTGTTTAAAATGAGTGCCGTTCTGTTTATGTCTCGTCTTATCATCACCCAAGCACGTCCCGAATGAATCAGTCAATTTATTCTAAATAATTAAACACAATTAAACTTTCCCTGGGTGTGATTAAAGTATAATTGAAAATGTAGGTGTGTCTGAGAGCCAGTCTCACAGATATAGTCACTAACTCTCTCTCTCTCTTTCTGTTTTTAGAAGCTGGAGGCTAAATCCCTTATCAAGCTTAACTTCAGCAAAAACAATGAAGGTAAATATGTTTGTATGTCACTCTTGATCCTCTTACCTGGCCTGCGTCAACAGCAGTGTGTGCTAATGATGAGAGATAATGGATGAAGTGCTCTACGCTGCCTTTTTCTCCTGTACTTTAGGAAAGTACCACTGTCCTGTGCTCTACACCGTCTTCACAAACAACTCCCACATTGTTGCTAACAAAGTCACAGGGAATGTGTTCTCTAATGAGGTAAAATTACAACATTTTATTTGTCTAATTGCATGCAGTGGAATCAGAATGCATACAGTTTTTTCACCTGAAGTTTATTTTGTATTTGGTTTCTTGTTTACACATGATTTTTTTTCCTGAACTTTAGGGAAAGGAATAGTTTGGCCAAAGCTTAATAATCCAAGTGCAATAAAATAAAAATCTATGTAATGTATTTATTTAGTAAAATGGGATTTTAGTGTATTATATAATTTAACAGAAGTTCAGCAACATTCCCAAAATAAAAACAGTAATTTTTGCAATAGTAAATTAATTATAGAAATATTTGTTATTATTTACGTTTCTTTTATTCATTCATTTTCTTGTCGGCTTAGTCCCTTTATTAATCCAGGGTTGCCACAGCCGAATGAACCACCAACTTATCTAATACGTTTAATGCAACGGATGCCTTTCCAGCTGCAACCCATTACTGGGAAATAAAATTTCTTTTAACATTTCAGTAATTACGTTTATTCCTCTTTATGATGTCTGAAATATCTAGCATTTTTTTTTTCTATTTTTCTGAAACAAATGAAAACTTAACAAGGAAAATAAAGTGATCAGTGAATGTTTACCTTCAAAACAGGGCCATAAAGTTAGTCAATTTGTCTCTTGCACTATATGACAGTATTATCTACACTACCTGACAAAAGTCTTGTCGTTGATCAGTTGTAAGAGCAACAAATAATAATTTGACTTCTAGTTGGAAAAGTGGCAGAAGGTAGTTTTTTCTGATGAATCATCTGTTGATCTGCATCCCAATCATCAAAAATACTGCAGAAGACATCAAGACATTTGTGCTGCCCATTACATTACAAACCAAAGGAGAGGGCATATTCTTCAGCAGGATAGCGCTCCTTCTCATACTTCAGCCTCCACATCAAAGTTCCTGAAAGCAAAGAAGGTCAAGTTGCTCCAGAATTGGCCAGCCCAGTCACCAGACATAAACATTATTGAGCATGTCTGGGGTAAGATGGAGGAGGCATTGAAGATGAATCCAAAGGATCTTAATAAACTCTGGGAGTCATGCAAGAATGCTTTCTTTGTCATTCCAGATGACTTTATTAATAAGTTATTTTTAATAGTATAAGTCATTATTCCTAAAACTTGGATCGACAAGACTTTTGTCAGGTGGTGTATAATTATTGAGTTTTGAAAAAAATGTTGTGGTTCAGTTTTTATGCATGTGGAAAATGTAGGTGTTCAGAAATCAAAGGAAAATCCGGAAACTCACTGCCCTTTTAATATCATGCTCATAATAATAATAGTTTATATACTATACTTTTACCATCTTTGATATGTATATACAGCCTTGGTAAAAATAGACCACTTCAAAATAAGTTTATCTGGATTTAGGATTTATAATTATGTGTTTGAGTAAAAAAAAGTTGCCATTTCAGGCATGTTCACATAATACTATGTTTTATTTTAAAACGCAATATTTGGTAGAATAAACTTTTCGATCACACCAAGTGAAATGTTATTCTGACCAATTGTCATTTTTTGAAAGAAATAAAATGTTTCAAATGAAATTGTGTTTTTCAGGCAGTAGAGCAGCTCAACATTAAGACCAAGAGTTATAAAGACCTGTTGACGGATGAACCGTTCACACGCCAGGATCTCATCACTCTACAGGTAATGGCCTGAGACTGTGCGTTTATGACTGTTGAGGGTCAATGGAACAATTTAACATTAGTACGAGTGCTGTTATCTCAGTGAGCCTTTCTAAATTTGGTATCAAGCGCTCATATTTCAGACAACAGTGGGCCATTTAGTTTGTAGTTTATGGATGTCTGTCTAAACCCTGTGCTTTCTGTGTGATGAAATATCCGATTGAACGTATAGCCTGTTCAAATGCTTATTGCTGTCAAGAGAGACAGTTCTCGTGGTGGTATTATTAATAATTATCGTGTATTACATTTTGTTATATGTTTAGCTTTCATTATAATTGGTCTTGATTGACTTTTGTGTTTTATTTTATTTCAGTTTATTGTTCTTTATAACTTAGAATTTCTTTTGGCAGCTTAAATTCTTTATTTAAGGGGATTTATTTCTGGATTTAAAGGGATAGTTTTCTTCAGAATAAAAAAATTATAAATTAATGTACTCACATTTAGTCTATCTCATGTGGTTTCAGATCTTTAAGAATTTGGTGATGATGATATTTTGAAAAATGTGAAAAGCAGTGCCATTCGTAGTGGAAACAAAAATATAATGCAAGTCAATAGCTACTGGTTTCCAACATTCTTAAATATTTTCATTTTTGGTTTGGAACAAGAGGAGGTTGAGTAAATAATGTCAGCGTTTATTCTTGGGTGAACTATCCCTTTAAGATGTTTTTTTTTATTTTGATTTTGTTTTATCAATACTTAATATTTCTTTGTTTTTAATAGTTTTAGTTCACCATATTAACAGTGTTTTCACTGTGTTTTTGTTAGTGTAAACAAAAAAAATATGGGATCGGAACATTTCACCAGGATAAACATGTTACAAATGGTTTCAAACATTTTTCAAAATATCTTCTTTTTGGAACAAGTGGAGTAGTAAATTATGACAGAATGTCCATTTTTGGGTGAACTATACCTTTAAGATGTTTTTTTTTATTTAATATTTGTGTTTTATTTTGTTTAATCTTGACTTCATATTTCTTTGTTTTAAATAGTTTTAGTTCACCATATATTTTCATAGTTTGTTACAGTGAAAAAAAAATCTGGATCAGAACATTTCACCAGGACAAACCTAGTCAAAGTCAAACCTTCAAAAATGGACAACTTGATATTTGTGTTTTTTTTAATGAATATTTACACATCTGTCATAAATAAGTACATCATAGCATCTGCAAGCATACCAGACACTGACGGGGAAAAAAAAGAAAAAACAGCCACAGGAATGACATTTCCAGTGTCTAGCATCTACAAGATGTTTAGACAGCTTTAAAGCAGAATTTACAGACAAGTTTGGAAGAAAGAAAAACTATTATAAGCATTTAAGAAAAACTATGCAACTCTGCTTTGAATCTTTCTGGAGTGCCTTGCCATGTTGACTTTCATTGTGAGAGTATACTGTAAACACTTTCCTCATTTTATGAAGACAAACAAAAATCAATGCTAGGTTATTGTCTTTGGTTATGACAGCGTGCTATTTATAGAGCTTAAAATGAAACCCTGTTTAAAACCTTGTAAAATTGTGATTCGTTTAGTCTCTGAATGCACTTAAGGTGAATCACTGTACAAGAAACTGCACAGTTTCTGAATCAAACATAGCCTGTTTTTGAATACACAAGATTAAACAGTAGAGCTGCATGTGGCGGCTGTCTGATGTTGTGTTAAGCCTCACTGTAAATCTGTTTGAGTGTTAGAATGATCTTATGTAACCAGAGTTACATTTCTGTCAACAAATCCATGCGTGGCACAAGCATGTTAGGATCTGTGCAATAGGTCATTGTTCAAAAGCTTGTGATCTGTTTATTTTTATTTTATTTTTTTTTAAGAAACGGGATGCATTTATTAAGCAAGGGCACGTGACGTTTTGCAGAAGAGGCTGTCAATAGGGCTGGATGATTAATTAAAAAGTAACTGAAATCGACATTCAATACATACAATATAATCAATGTAATTGTTCCAGGTCAAATTTTGTATTTTTATTTTTTTGCAAAAAATTCCCCATTACTTTCCCTACCACGTGTAGACACAAGACCCAGCTCTGTTTATACTTCTGCGTTAAGCTGTCGCATACCCCTTGCCGTGGCTGACTTGCACCTCTAGAAAAAATGAACTACACGTCGCAACGATGTGTAGCGCAGGCTTTGTGATTGGTCGGCTTGATAGCAGTGACGAGTGTGGGTGGAGCAGAGAGCAAAGGGAGACCATATATTTAAAAAAATATTTATTTACAGAATAGAGATACTGCTTATTTCATACTTTTTATATGAAAAACATTGAAAATAAGTATTTGTTTTTTTTCCAAAAGTGCAAATTATTTATTTTCAGACAATGTGTGTTTTAATTTCAGTTGTTCAATGCTGATGTTCAATAAATAATCATAGATTGTAGTTAGTGTAAATTGTAATATGTGAGCATATTTACTGTACAAAACCTGTCAGTGAACTCGTTTATCGAGTTAAAATGTTTAATTAACGAAGATTTTGGTTTTGGTCCAAATCGTCCAGCCCCTTGCTTTAAATACATTAATTATATTTATTTTTCACATATTACTTTGTTTTACTGCAGGTTGAATAATTAGTTGTGCGAAAGGTGTTCAGTTAGTTACAGGAAGACATTACAGTTCCATAACACTGCACCAAATTGCTACTTTATCTATAAAGCTGTGTTGCAACTGAAAAGATGCTTGGCATTTTTCAGTATTGAGGTAATAATCTAGGTTTCCTTCGGTTTTGTGATTAGAAGAGTCTTGGGTAATTCATGTGCTTGGTTTCTCCTAATAGGTTATATGCTTTTAATTTTCCGTAATCCAGTTAAAGCAGTTTTGGTAAACTGTATGCCATTACAATATCGCCATATTTAAGGTCTGTTTTCTTTAAAAAGAAATGATCTTGACTTGCCTGATTGATAAACGATATAAAGTGGGTCTCAGATTGCACAAAAAGCACTGCGTTAAATAAAATTTTTCTGTGCCATGTCTTTAAAATATGAACATTTATATTTTTTATTTATCTTCAGGAAACCACTGAAGGCGTATATCATGTTATCATAATGATATAATGCAGCAATAAGATCGTAACTGTACTGTGCATTTACGCCCTGGCCATATTCATCTGTGTGAACACACAAAAACAACATTAACGTTATACCAGACACTGTAAAAAGCTCATTCCCAGCCACTAGACTTTTCTGACAGGCTATTCGAGTGTCATCGAGTGACTGAATGTTGTGGGACTGCTACACAGGAGTTATTGTTAGGCATTATAGATTTTGGCCAAATTTATCGGTTTTTATTTTAGCATTTATTATTATTATTTTTTAAACCATGACGGTAAAACACTAGTGCGGTTATGACTGTATTAAACATGAGCTTGTTTGTTGTAAAAATTCATAATAATGACATAAAATACTAATTTGTGTATCTCCTGACCTTCTTGTGCAGCCATGCTGCTGTTGTAGATTGTGTGTTCTGGGAAATTTCCTTACCCCTTAGTTTTGAGTGTGGTCCTGGAAAATCTCTGTTTGAAGAGGTATCTAGCCCTTCCCTTAGCCTTCAAGCTAAAGAGAATTGGGTAAGGGGAAGGGCTAAGGGGTAGAATTGGGATTGGGCCTAAGTCTGTTTAACTGATTATATTTTAGTTACCTTTTTTTTTTAGAAAGTGACAGTAAGTGTTCACTGGAAGTTTATCTGTTGGGGAAAAATGCTGGCTGTGCATATAGCCTATATCAGAGATGCCCAAACTAGGACTCGCGGGCCAAAGTTGGCTAATGGAAAACTTTGATTTTGCCCACCAACCAAGTAGAGATGGACAAATGATGGGGAGGGTCTCAAAAAGAGATTGTCATTTCTGATTTTACATGACCTTTTGTTTGTTTGTTTAATTGCTGAGGAATTAAACGTTTTAATTAAATGTGATATTTAAAGAGTCATAAAACTCTAAAACACACTTTTTTTTAGATGTTGACAGATATATACATTGTATTTATATATACTTTATATTTTTTAATATTATTAAATTAGGACGTTACCATGGCAACCTTAATGTAATACAGTTTGGTATATTTAGTCAAGTTTGGACTTTGGCTCTTCATAAGAAAAAGTTTAGGCACCTCTGGCCTATATAAATGGTTCTGGCCTTCATTATTAGCTCTGAAAAATGTTTTGTAGGCTCTTGCTAAATATCTTGCATAAAACATCTAAACAACATGTTGCATATAATTTAGTTGTAAAGCAAGTGGCGTATTTGTATTGTTCCAGACTGCAGAAATCGTTTATATATAGAGAATGCAATGTAAATTCATTCATTCATTTTCTTTTCGGCATGGTCCCTTTATTAATCGGGTAGCACCAGTGAACCCTGCTTATCCAGCATGTGTTTTACGCAGCGGATGCCCTTCCAGCTGCCACGTATCACTGGGAAACATCCATACACACCCAGTCACACACTTACACTATGGACAATTTTGCTTTCCCGATTCAGCAAACTTCACACAGAAACGCCAACCGACCCAGCTGGGGCTCAAACCTGCGACCTTCCTGCTGTGAGGCGACAGCGCTACCCACTGCGCCACCATGTTGCCAGTTGCTATGTTAATGTAAACATAAATTAATATATATGAATGCGTTTTTATGAAAATAAATTGAACATGTCTGAAAATGAGAAAAAAACATTGTCACCGTGTTGTGGGATCAAATTTTAAAAAGGGCAAAAACTGAAATGAGGGAATTTTTGCATTTACATTTAATCATTTTGAAAAACACTTATTCAGAAGTATCACAATACGCAACAAGTATAGTTAAATAAGTCTCTTAATTTATACGTCAATGTTATATCTTCCTTCATACAGGGAAAAGTGTGTGTGTGTGAGAGAAAAACACTGTTCGCTGAATCAGTGTTTTCTATGTATGTGCATGTGACCTACAGTGTCCTGTATTCGTAGAAAGCAAGCCATGCTGGTGTGTCCTTGCTTGGTTTATTTTGGGTCAGTGAGAGAGTTGATGGGTGTTGTTCAGAGAAATAGTGTTATTTTAGGGTGAGCTCAAGCTGTATGGCTTTGAACGTGTCTATCCCTGGAGCTCGAGGAAGGGCAGCAAATGGACGGCTTGTTTAAGGGTTAAAGAGTTTTTGAGATGGACACAGAGGCTATTTTGAGAGCAATGTGTAAGGTGGAAAAACTGGGGGAGTTTTTAACGGACGACGAGAAATATTTGATTTCAAAAAAGAGAGCTGGTTGAGTGGGAGTTTAGCTGAAATAGCAGGACTGAAATGGATGAGGTACAGTTACACTGTTTGACCTATTTGAATGGATACTACTGTGGGTCAAGCATAGAGTTGAGGACAGACGGAAAGATGGGAAGGTCCTGAACTCTCCTGTGTGTGTGCGTGCGTACGTTTGTGTGCGTGTGTTGCAGCAGATGAGTTTCCAATCTGTCCAGCCATCAGCATTTCCACTAAACTGATAAAGCAGTAGCAAAACAAATCCACAATAATGGAGTGTTTAGATGTCTGAATTTCAGGAAAATGTGACATGATGTTAAATAATTAGTACTTTAATAATTGTGATGAGTATATGTCTGATTTGTGGTCTCTACATTACTGTCATATAGTCTGCTTTTGTGTTTTTTCATATCCCAGGATCCTACAAATTTGGATAAATTCAATGTCTCCAACTTCTTCCATGTGAAAAACAATTTGAAAGTCCTCGACCCCGGTGAGTGCAGAGTTTTGAATGCAGTACCAACAGTTCAGTTTGTACTCTTATCAAAAGTTTTTTTGTTTATGGAATTGCACATTAATCTTGTTATGAAGTGTTGCTGTTAAAAAAGGTAAAACTACAAAATAAACACTGAATAGAAATATCTTATTAACCTTTAATCAGGTGAAGGACCATATAGACCATTTCAATGTGGTCATGTCCGTAGCCCATGAACATTTCCTTCATGTTATTAAACTATTTCATAACTGAAACCAGAGACAATTCAATCATAACTTAATGTTAAAACACCTATCATAACATTATTTATCAATATGTGGCTCTTTTTGGATTTTTGAAAGCTTTAGAAATAAAAAATGTAGAACAGGAAATATGTTGGGACCATTGTTTTTGTTTACTTCCCACAAAATGGTCTATATAGTAACTCCATTGACCTTGATTACAGTGTTATAATAACCCCTAGTAATGTTTTAAAGTGCCACAAAAAGGGTTAAAAAGGAATTAATAAAGTCAATCATATATAACAAAATTAACAAAAGTTCCCTTTTTATAGCTACTATTTATTACCTTTTTTTAATCTACACCCTTGGATGTGACTATTGAATATACGCACATTGTGATAACGATGCTGCAATTTTATGTTGTGCAGCCCTATTCCTTACAATATCATTTGTTTAAAAGTTCTCTGAGGATTTAGAAATGTTTTACTTTATTTTTATTATTATTATTAATTTTTTAATAAAATGTTATGTTGAATAAAAATGTATGCATGTTTTCAACTAGAGTTTGCTTGTGCTGACACATTATTTAAAATATATGGCCGGGAAATTAAAATTAACCTTTTTTTGGATGGGGCAAGTAAAAATCTTTCCCACTGGACCATTAGAAAATAATCTTTGTGTTTAGTCTTGTATAAGTCTAAAATTTCATTTGTAATGGTCTCTAAAAAGTCTTAAATTTGACCTGCAGAAGCCCTTTAAAACGTTACCAAGTGTTTTTGTGAATCCAGCGATGCTGAATTGTTAAAAAGCTGCTTTGTTGACGTCTCTCTCTCTCTCTCTCTCTCACTCTCTCTCTTTTATTTCTGCAGATGAGGAGAAAGCAAAACAGGACCCATCATACCATCTGAAAAGCACAAATCTGGAGACGCGAGAGACACTTGCGGAGCTCTATAGGGACTATAAAGGAGATGAGCTGTTGGCCTCAACTATGAAAGAGCCAGAAGCCAAAAAAACAGACAAGTTCAATGCTGTAAGTGTTTTATGATGGAGGGTTTAGGAAAATGCCTTTCCATCTATAGATTCTTCTTTCTCCTTTTTGTCTTCATTGATTCATTTCTCTTTTCCATTTTTTTTTTGCCCTTCTGAAGGGGTTATTTATCATTGAAACCACAGTCTCTAATACTTTTCTGAACTGCTTGTGCTTCACAAGACAGATTTTACACTGGATGACAGTTGTCAGGCACAACATATCAAACTTGTTTATGGTACTGAAGACAGCAGCAATGTTATCAATTACGCCAAAACTAATTTATGTACAGAAGTCATAGCAGAGTAGCAAAACAACTCTTTTTTTTTAATCATATCCAAAAATTTAAAGTTGTTGTTTATTTTTTCACCCTCAGGACATCCAAAAATAGTTGACTTTTCCTCAAAAGGAAATTAAAGAAGATTTTTTTGCTTAATCTGTAGTCCTTGCTAATTCAATAAAAGCAAGTCAATTGCTACCAGCACGTTGAGAGTCCAAAACAATACAAACAAATGAATTCCCCTGGCTTCTGACTGAGTGCATATTTGACTACATGAGTGTTTGCACTGTGTAAACCATTCAGTCTGACGTATTAACCTTTACCTCTGGAAGTAGGTAAAATTAGACCACCTCAATCTTTTAGACACCAAAATGGCACTTTCTTTATACTACAACCCAGCAGTTGTAAAGAAACATTGTCAGTTTCTGCTGGGAATCTATATAATAGGAAACTTGTGCTTCAGACTATCTGTTAAAGCTGACCAAGTGTTTTGCTTCATAACATCTCAGTGCATCATCCTGAGTTAGGGATGTTATTAATTTTGCATGAAAAAACAGTTATATAAACAAACATAGAAACGAACATATTAAGCATATAAGTATTTTTAATGACATGCCTCATGTATTAAGACAGGAGTGTATCTTACAGGTCACCACTCATCTGCATGGAGCACACTCATGCATCATACTGTTATGTGATGCATTGCGTGTATGTTTTACTAAAAAGATAGGTCTTTAATCATGTTTTGAACACAGAGAGTGTGTCTGTGCCTCTGACGTTATCAGAAAGGCTATTCCAGAGTTTAGGAGCCATAAATGAGAAGGCTCAACCTCCTTTAGTAGACTTTACTAATCTGGGTACTAGCAGAAACCCTAAGTTTAGAGATTTTAAAGAGCGGGTTGGATTGTAGCGAGACAAATGGTTGTTTTGATAAACAGGAGCTAGATTATTTAAAGCTTTATAGGTAAGAAGCAATATTTTATAATCAATATGGAATTTCACAGGCAGCCTGTGTAAGGAAGATAAAATTGGGGTAATTGATTATATTTCCTAGACCTGGTAAAAAGTCTGGCATCTGCATTGAACTGAAGTTTACCACAAAACTGACTCGCATAAATATAGTACCCTGACTTTTGCTAAATGTGTCTGTTTTATTTTAACACTGGTATTTTATTAAAATGACAAAGCACAAATAAAAGCATGTACTTTTTTGTAAAGAGAAGTACATACTTTTGAATGTGTAAGACAAGTATCCAAACTTTGGGACATTCTACTTCCTCATTAACAGACCATTATGTTGCTTCGTTACGTCTCCTGTCAATCATCTGGACACATCATCCATATTTCTTTCATATTTAATTACCTACCATATTGGAAATGCAGCAGCATGTAAATCTGACATTCACAAGTCTTTCATACAAATAAATCTCCACAGATCTTTGAATGATTATGCTTTCAGACGTTAATGCCCAAACACGTCTTTATAGAAATTCACATTGTTGTTGTAGGTGAAATAGAACACTGTAAAGGAGATTGAAATATTTTCCAATTGCCTAGATATTAATTTATATTCATTCAAACAACTTCACCAAAGCGCCTCTACTTAACAGTTGGTCTCATGAGTCCGCCATGTTTGTAGTTTGTTTACACATTCACATCAAATGCGCTATGTATTTTGGGCATTATTAGCGGTGAGAGTACAGTATTGTTCTACACTTTGAATTTCTAACAGAAATAGTAGACCATCCGGATAACTTTTGGCATACTCTTTTCAACATATTACAATTTGGGACATACTAGTTCTATTTTCAAATACTTTTTAGGATGGATATTATGCGAATTGAGGCGCATAGTTCAGATTAGACACGTCTTTTAAACTTTCAAAAACAATATTTTCACTCTCCAGCTTGTTGGACAAAGATGTGCACCTTTGAGGGCAGTCTAGTAACTCATACAACTCGTACACAAAGCTATATTCCAAAACTATTGTATTTTTAGGATAATTACTAGGGATGCACTTTTAGTAGCTAGTAAAAATATTCTACTAGTTTTTTTTTTACTCATACTCCCATACTACTAGCTGTTTAGATTTAGAGGCCAATAGCTGATATATTAACCTATAAATATAAAGTTTTTCCCATTTTTTTCTGCATGAGTACAACATCATAGTGTAAACGCATACCGTGAACAACTAATTTAAATTTTAAAAAGTTTACTTCAGAATAATTTGAAGCGATCTTTAAACTTTAATAATGAACTACTGTTTTCTACTGTGGCCAACTTTCTTCTGTGCAAAATAACAATAATATTAAAACAGTGGCATGCAGCTAATATGTGAAGTGGTTCAACCAGTGGAAAAATGCAAATGATCAATTCAGTACAGTCTTATTGAATAGTCAGAATGTCCACTATGGCCTTTCTTAAGAATGCACGATATTGCAAAAATGTGATATTGCGATACTTTAGTTTACTTTGATAAATCTTGCGATTTGAATACAGTTTCACGAGATGGTTTGAACGGCTTTATTTGATGGTATTCTGGGGAGTCTAACAGTATTCAGGTATAGAAATTAAATAATCACAATGCAACAAATGCTTTTCTTTGTCTTGTTTTTAGTCCAAATATCAAAAAGGTTTTGTTTTCACCTTCAGAAGAAATATGTCCAAATAAAGAGTTTTTCCTTAAAATAAGCAAAAATGATCTGCCAATAGGGTAAGTAAAATAATCTTATTTTCACTTTAAAATTTGGGCTAGAAACAAGAAGTAAACATTTATTTATTTATTTATTTTTATCGTACATATTTATATAGAATTAATCTCCAAACATAATAAATTTTTGTGCGCAAATGTTTTAAGCTCTTTTGAAATGCTCAGTCACTGGCCTTAAAAACACATGCTTATGATAAAGTTTTACTCTGTTATGGATAAACTTAGCAGTGACTCTACAAATCATGCGTTATGTGGCTCCTGGTCAACTATGATTCAGATGCAACATTGCGTTTCTTGCAATGTGGCCATTGCAGATGCGCACATTGCGATATCGTTGCTGAATCTATATATTGTGCTGCCCTAGGCTTTCTAGTAGTTATAGAATTTTGAAAGTTCCAGTGTTAAGGTTATTTAAAAAATGGATGGCTTGAGGGTAACTCATCAGCAGTTATTAATTAATTTTTTGGTGAACTGTCCCTTCAGATCGATGTTGTAATAATGGAAGCTAATGGGGTCTCCTGCCAGGTGTTTGAGGTCTGATGACGCAGAGTCGTTTGGGTCAGAGTGTCTGTGAGCTCGTGTATGCGCGTGTCTCAGCATCGTGAGGTGATTTGCCTCTCAGACTCCACCACCATCACACAGCAACTGGAGCGGAAGAAAGCGCCTCACAGGATCCTTAACAAAACTACACACTCGCAGCACGAATCGCAAGACGTTCCTATGAATGTCATGTCAATTCTTATCTTTTTGTGTTAATGATCTTAAGCGAACATATCATTTGCTTGCTTTCTGTAAAGCAACCACATCGGTTGGTTTGAAAACGTGCGATGCTTGCTCTGCAGTGGTTGTGAGTGCATCTCTGGCCATGTCTCAAGTCTTCTTTTAGCCCAGGTTGAAGTGTGTCTGCCCCCATGCTTTCAGCTGTATTAGCTTTGCTTGCTCAGCCCATTCACAGTGCATGCATTGAGTGTAATTGGCTGGACTTTTGGCATGAATGCCAGTCTATTTTAGCCCTAGCCATGCCGGATTGGTATTGTGACGCTGAAATAGACTGGCATCCGGGCCCACTCTACTACTGATTTAGCTTAACTAATTCTATGGCATACTAAAACAATCCTGTAAAACCACAAGTATAAATATGGTCATGTTTTTAATCCCAAAATTATAAGAGAATGTTTACTTTTTTATTTTATTTTTTTGTTACCATAAAAATCAAGTAAGCGACTGATTTATTCATTCATTCATTTTCTTTTCAGCTAGACAGCGGAATAATACGCCAACTTATCCAGCATATGTTTTACACAGCGGATGCCTTTCCAGCTGCAACCCATCTCTGGGGAAACACCCATTCATTCTCATTCACACACATACACTATGGACAATTTAGCTTACTCAATTTACCTGTAACACATGTCTTTGGACTTGTGGGGGAAACCGGAGCACCCGAAGAAACCCAACACGATCGCAGGGAGAACATGCAAACTCCACACAGAATTGCCAACTGACCCAGCCGAGGCTTGAACCAGAGATAAGAATGAGATATAAACATCCAAAAGCTAGCAGTTTGTCACTTTTGCCTAAATGAATCAACAATTTTTTTTACATCACTTCATACTTAAGTTTCTTATCAAGTCTTCAACCAATCAGGTGCTCTTTAGTATCTTACATGTCCCGCCCCCTTCAAAACGCTTCACTCCTCCTTCATACTCACTGATAGAGCTGTGATAAAAACAAAATACTGTTGGCTGTTTTTTAAAAAGGGGAGGAGCTACTCTGTCCCACCACGTCTTCAAATAAAATTACATCCACATCGACCAAAAATTAACATTTTAAAGCACTTCACCGGAAGTTTAATTGGCACAGCTGTTTTCTAACCAAATTTCAGACCAATCTAATGCTTCCTAGTGTTTAACATGCCCTGCCCTCTTCAAACGAAAAGCTTATGAGATGAGAAACGTTTTGATGCGCTTAAGCTATGATTAAAACAAAATACTATTGGCTATTTTTTTTAAAAAACGGGAGGAGCTACTCTCTTCCAGCGTGTCTTCAAATTAAATTATCCACATCGAACAAAAATGAACATTTCAGAGCACTTCACTAAGTGACATGGCTGATAAATTAGTATTTTTTCATTAGGGATTTCTGGAAAAAATCTCATGGATTCCTCTAAAATAAAAGTCCCTGTGAAAACAAAATAAAGCTTTTTAGATGTTAGTATTAGCATGTTAGATATCTAAAAGCTAATCTTCTAACCAATCTTTTGTGAGCTGTTTGGACAGAACTGTGTGTTGATGTGTCCACAGTCATATTGAAGTGATAAAAACACAACAAGTCTCTCTTTTTTAAATTTCCTGATGTTCAAATAGGACCCAAATTCAGTGATTTTTGAGGCCCACCCCAACGTGACATAGGAGTGGGCATTTCCTCGCCAACCAAATTGATTGACATGTGCCATGTTTCTGTAATAACATGTAGACACATGCCCACAGAACATTTGTTTGC
>CAIGQQ010029922.1:372654-388598 GCA_903798035.1 Danio albolineatus | reverse complement strand
GTTTCTGTAATAACATGTAGACACATGCCCACAGAACATTTGTTTGCAAAGAAACTGAAATTAAAACGCATGTTATAACTCTTTGTGATCAGCTGCATGTCAATAATTAATTGTTTAAGTTTACAATGTTTTTTACACCAAGCTTGTTTTTAATAAAGTAAAATCGATATGTAATTTTTAACCGCTATAATCACTACACCATCATGGTGTCAGTAAACACGGATATGAGCGTGTGTGTGTGTTGCAAAAGACATTCGAGTGAGACTCATCGTTTCAGAAAGACTTGAATAAACTCCACCACAAATACATCAAATAAATTTACTTGGTATTTTTAACTATTGACCTTATTTCAGCTTCATCTCTGTCTGTCTCTATCACCGACTGCTGTTAGTCTGATGTAACGCATGAGAAGCAGCCACACAAATCTGAGCGGTGGGCAGGGAGAAGAAGCTTATGTGGATTTAAAGCCACAGGCTACAAAAACAGCCACATAGTCTTCAGACACCAAAATCGGCAGATTCTACCTTATATTAGAAATAATCTGATGGATATCTTGAGCTGAAACTTTACAGACACATTCTGGAGACACCAAAGGCTTATCTTACATCTTGTAAAAGAGGTAAAATAAATGCCCTTTACCTGGCACAGCAGTTTTCAACATTAATAAAATAAGAAAGGCACCAAATAAGAACAATATAATGATTGCTGAAAGATTGTGTGACACTGTAAAGACTGCTAAAACACCTTTGCCTATTCAGGAGTAAATTACATTCCAAATAAGTAAAAAGACAATGAGTCATTTCTTAATATGTTTATCCCTTTTATCTTACCAACCCTAATCTTCATTTCGCATATTTATTCCAATTTATGAAGACACAATTATGACTTATTATAATTGTCATTAGATCAGATTAGATTAGATTCAACTTTATTGTCATTACACATGTACAAGTACAAAGCAACGAAATGCAGTTTAGGTCTAACTAGAAGTGCAATAGCAGCAAGTATTCTGAAAGTGCAGAATACAGGTATAATACAGGTATAATCATTATATGATTATTATGATCACTATTAATTCTAGAACAGTTAGACAGCTTGGAACCCAGAGCTGTTGATAAAACATCTGCACACAAACACACCTGAATTTCCCCACAGGAATCCATGAAACATCATTAACTGTCTCTCTGTCTGCTCAAAAACATGGGTGATAAACACTATTATTAAGCGCGATATACTGTTCAGAATGTGTCAGTGATGTCATGCATGTGAAGATCATTTAGTTGTTTTGGCTGGAGGTGTTGGGGCTTATTTAGTCTTATCTGGAAAGTCTTATCTATAAAGCATGTCTGTGCTTTTTCCTCCAGGCTCACTATTCCACTGGAAGAGTGTCTGCCTCCTTCACATCTACAGCTATGGCTCCTGCCACCAACCATGAAGCAGGTAATGGAGTTATAAATTAAGCGTGCTTTTGCTGCTCGCTGATAGCCAATAAATCAGAATGGATCAGACAGTTTTATCCAGCTCCACGGGACAAAGGTTCACTTTACACCTTGTATTAGGATTTGTTTTTGTTGGTGTGGTCACAAGTGGATGCCACTAAATATCGATGTAAACGGGCTGTAAAAAGTTTCGAGCATTTTTGACCCTTTCCACAGGCACAGTAGTCGAAAATACATTACTTTTGTCGACATTCATGTGTTTAAATGTGTCCGAAGAGACTTGAAAAACTGTTTTCTCTGCCTTCTCAGCTAAGTCTTGATAATTTCGATTAGTATTTCTTTTTTTTCCCTTTAAAAGTCATGACAGTGGTACAAATGGAAATGGGTCTCGTTTATTTTTAATCTGATGGTTCATTTGTTATCTAAAACCCACCACAACAGGATAGTTCACCCCCCAAAAATCATAATCTTTTACTCACACTTAGGTGGTTCTAAATTTGTTTGAGTTTTATTCTTCAATTGTGCACAAATTGAGATATTGACATCCATAGGATCAAAAAAATACACAGAATATGTTTACATGGACACCAGTAATCAGATTTTAATATGATTATGACAATAATCTGATTAAGAGTCTATCATGTAAACAGCGTTTTCATTTTATATTTTTATTTATTTATTTATTTTTTGATGACCTTAATCCAACCAAAGTCATAATTGAACTAAACAGAAATGCCAGACAGACATGTGGAGTATTCCTATATTATTTCATTATTAAAGTGCATTACAGACATGTAAACACCACAATCAAACTATTACCATCATGTAGGACTTTTCACCACTTTTTGCAGCAGACACACACACACACACACACACACACACACACACACACACACACACACACACACACACACACAGTGTTTGACACTATTCTCTGCACCTACCGAGTCAGAAAGGACCACAGACACACATTGGGAATTGGAGTTTTTTTTTCTTTCCATTCGGCATGCTGTATCAAATTCCACCAGTCCTTAGTTTATAACCCGCGTCATTATCTCAGTTTGTCACGCGGACATAAATCAAATGTTCCTGACTGAAAGTGAAAGTGCCGAACTGCCAGTTAAAATTAAAAATTAAATAAAAAATGAAACGCCCAAAATGACATGAAACTCCGGAGGAAACGTGCTATAACTATGTGCTATAACATGTACAACGGGATCATGAAAGGAATATTGAAATAGCAAGTCATGTAAACACCTTAATCATATTATTGTCTTATTGAAATTGAGGCAAATAATTCGATTACTGATATCCATGTAAGCGTAGTCATTGACAGCCTATAGGGCGTTTTTTTTTTTTTTTCAACTTTCATTCATTCATTCTTTTCGGCTTAGTCCCTTTTTTAATCTGGGGTCGCCACAGCAGAATCCAGCATATGTTTTACGCAGCAGATGCCCTTCCAGCTGCAGCCCATCACTGGGAAATATCCATACACACTCACTCACACATTCATACACTACAGACAATTTAGCCTACCCAATTGACCTGTACCGCATGTCTTTGGACTGTGGGGGAAACTGAAGTATCCAGAGGAAACCCACGCGACCACAGGGAGAACATGCAAACTCCACACAGAAATACCAACTGACCCAGCTGAGGCTCAAACTAGCGACCTTCTTGCTGTGAGGCGATTGTGCTACCCACTGCGCCACTGTGACGCCCTTTCTTTTCCCAACATTCCTCAGTATAACTTCCTTTGTGTTCAACAAATGAATATCAAGTTTGGAGCAAGTGGAAGACTTTTGGTCAACTGTCCTTTTTATGGTAGGGGCTTAGTTCACCAAAAATGAAAATTAGTCTGATTTACGCCCTTTTAAGGCATTGTAGGTATGACTTCCTTCAAGGTCAAAGTTAATACTAGGCAAGATTATTTAAAAAAGTGAGAAATTTGCACAATTATAAAAAATTAAGTCAACCTAAAAGTTCTAAGTTACAATGGGTTTGCTTACGTTGTTTTTAAGTATAGTCAGCGTGCTGCTTTCAAGGCGATTGGTTTATTTTAAGTAACTTATCACTTTTTACGGTGTAGCACATTTAATACACACTGGTAATTCAAAGTGCTTTACTTAATATATAAACAAAAGAAATATAGAATAAAACAAAGAATAAAATAATTAAAAATAGACAAAAAAGTGTGTTAAAACAAGCTTTAAAAGAATGAAAAAGAAAAGAAAAACATAATAGAGTGATCTGTCTGATGATCTGTTACTACTACTAATTATAGTACACAAACGTTTCAGCCCACAACCCCCAAAATAACAATGCCAGTGACTCGTGATCCCCCCTATGCATGATGGTGGATAAAAGCATACAAATGTTATGTGCAATGATGCATTCACACCAATAGGCCTTTATAAACACAAGCATATTCTAAAAATGCAATAGTCTAACAAACATAACATTTTTATAGTAATTTATTCTTGTTTAACTTCAACATTAACCTCCCCTAATGAGACTGGTGGGCACAATATTTGGAGCGAGTCCATTCATGGTTTCATTTTGGCACTTAGGGGTCATTTTCCATGTTCAATCATGACCTGAATTTATTTTTAATGTACACGAATGGTGAAAAGATGTCAGTTTTCATGGTGCTGTAATATAGGTCTGCTGCAACTATATCGCTATTGCTGTGTGGTTAATTTAATGAAATCACCCCAGGGGTTGCAATCCCATAGAAAAAAAAATCTGAATGCTGAAGATTTTTAATTTGCATGTTTTTTATATTGCAATTAACATTTTTTTCTTTAATTATGTATGGATAAAATATGATACATTTGAAAAGTTTTATGTTTAAATATGGTAATTCTAAATAGTTCTAATATTGCTGAAAATTGATTTAATTTTTGAAAAACTACAACTATTCTGATGTTATTGAGATAGGTGTTGAGATGATTGTTAGTGTAGCATACTTTCCTATCAGTATCAAAATAAATGCATTGCAAAAATTGCACTAATGGTGAGAGAACTGCTGTTTTTTTAGCAAAAAGCATTGTTTTGTTTATTTAGAACTTTATACAATGCATTGTTCTCAACCAAGCAACTTTACAGAAATAAACATGAAAAAAATGTAATTTAGGGGTGTCATGGTGGTGCAGTGAATAGCACAATCGCCTCCCCGTGTTGGTGTGGGTTTCCTCCGGGTGCTCCAGTTTCCCCCACAATTCCAAAGACATGTGGGTATAGGTGAATTGGGTAGGCTAAATTGTCTGTTGTGTATGTGTGTAAATGATTGTGTTAGGATGTTTCCCAGTGATAGATTGCAGTTGGAAGAGCATCTGCTGCGTAAAACAAATGCTGGATAAGTTAACGCTTCATTCCGCTGTGGCGACCCCAGATTAATAAAGGCACTAAGCCTAAAAAATGAATGAATGTAATTGTCGTTTAGTATGTTTTTATAGACAACAATAGTCTGATTTTATTCCATCATGTACACGTGGACCTTAATCCGACTAAATTCATAATCAATCTAAACAGAAATAGAATTAAAACATGTGGAGAATGCTGATTTTAGTCGCAGTATTGAAGTGCGTTACAGACATGGAAACACCGCAATCAAACTATTAACATCATGTAGGACGTTTTACCGTGTTTTGCGACAGGATATTTCAAACAGACGTCTGTTTGACACTATTCTCTGCAACTACAGAGTCAGTAAAGGACCTCAAACACACATCGCACAATGCAGAGGGGTTTTTTTTATATTCGGCGTGCGTTAACAAATTCTATTAAAACACCCGTTCTTATTTCATACTCTCATCCAATACCTCAGTTTGTCGCAGAGGCATGAATGAAATGCTCCTAATTGAAAGTGAAACTGCCGAACTGCAGTTCGAAAAATTAAAAATAAAACACCCAAAATTACATGAAACTATGAAAACGTGGATAGCATGGTGACGCAATGATATTAATCTATCTATGCCTGTAACATGTAAAATGGGATCACGAAAGAAACATTCAAAATCAACTCATGTTAACACCTTATTCATATTATTGTCTTATTCAGGTTGTCCAAAGTTTTTGGGCCGAGGGCCAGACGCAAAAAACAAAACGTTGTCCTGGGCCAAATTTTACAATTTCACAGACACGCATATACATATATGTATGTGTGTGTGTATTATTATGGAATTATTTTCTACATTTTAAAATCATAATATATATTTTACTTACCATAAACTCTGTTAATGTGAACAGTGATGTTGTGCTTTCAATTTCAGAATTGATGCCAAGTCAGGAGTGAGTCGTGTAGTAGATATACGTAGCAAATCACAGAGAAGGCTGTGAACTTTTGTTTAGATTCATCAGTGAAAAAGTTTGCTCACATATATATGTGGAACCAAACAGACTCATCATCTTTTTTGAATGGCGTTTCATCAAGGGAAATTTGAATGAATCCAAACTCTTGTAAAACTCGGACATTTCCCACACTCACTGTTGATTTTACTTCTTCTTGGTTGCGCCATGGCTCGCCAAAACGAGGTTGTCAATTATGTTTCCTTCAGTGTGGTCTAACTGAAGGCATGTGATAGCGACACCCGGTGGTTATTTATTGAATTACATTTATTTTTGTACAGCGGGCCAGATTCTATTGATATTTATAAAAAGCCTCGCGGGCTGCCACTAAACTGATTTAACCGCCACTAAACGGGCCGTAGTTTGGACACCCCTGATGTAAACGAAGACATGATTTTTGATTAGAATTACAGCACCAGCTTCAATATAAAGCAACTGTTCATATTATTGGGATTATTTTATTTCTGTTTGACAGATTAAAGAGGAAATAAACAGAATAAGACTATAGGCTATGCATTTATATATCTGTATATTGTAAATAATGCATAATGGAAAGCGTTGTATTCATTTAATATCCTTTGCTGTTAATGTCCCCATATTTTAAATGCACATCACTTTTTTTAAGGCATCCATTAATTGTCAAAATTGGATTTCACTATGACTAGTATTGCACACAACAAATGAAACCATTTCCTCTTTTGTTTAAACTGGGAAAAGTTGCATGCATTTCATAGCATTGCATCAGTGCGATACCTGAAACTCGTGGCAAGTTTTAGTGCTGTTTTGTATTTAATGCTCGTTTCAGAGTGGATCCTGGCTCAGCAAATCATCTGGCAGCTGTCAAATCAGTCTAGCTTGCCTGTTCTCTTTCAGAATAAGGCTATTAAGGTACAGAAAAAGTAGTCAATGCTGTCGAAGTCATTCATAAATGCAAAGAATGAAATTATTTGTCGGTGCTTTCAGATGCTATTGCTGACGATGCTGTTCGCTACCAGTATGTTAAGAAGAAAGGCTACGTGCGCTTACACACAAACAAAGGAGACCTGAATGTGGAGTTACATTGTGATAAGGTATTAATTTCCCACTTGTGTTATTTCTTTAAAAATGGGCTCTTCATCTAAATGTGATTTTTCTTGTTTTCTGTCACACTTAATTAAAAGGTCAGAGCTGACTAATTACAGAGCGAGGGAATAAGGCAATAATTAAGCAGTAATTCCCAAAGTAAAGACATAAAATGTCTGATTTCTTTTGCATTAGTTATAAACATCAGTAAATGGCATCTGGAGACAGTTAATCTTTTTATCAGCACTTCAAACATTTCAATGCTGTTTTTCCTTTATTTAAAATTAATAGAACTTGTTTTGTATTGTTTGTATTTAATTGTGGCAATTTTTTTGTTGTTATGATAACCAGCTTTGCCTTGTGTTGATGCATTGTGTTGTTGCATTGTGTTGTGTTTTTTTTATTGTGTTGCGTTGCTTTTTTGTTATGCTGTTTTGTTGCATTGCAGTGTTGCATTGCATTACATTTATATATATATATATATATATATATATATATATATATATTAGGGCTGTCAATTGATTAAAAAAATTAACTAATTAATCACACTTTTGATTAATCACGAAAAACCGTATTTATTACAGAAATAAAAACACAGGCATGTAAGTGCCATTTGAATTTTAAAACAATCAATGCCAATAACAAACTTAATTATTTTCATGTTGCATTCTAAGTGAACTATAGAAAAATCCAAAATACAGGCATTGCAAATATGTAAATTGAAAGAAAAAAATAATAATAAAGTATTGAATACAAACAATTGTTTTCATTGTAAAGTTGTTTTGCAAGTTGAAAACATTAATTATAAAGTAGAAACAATTTTGCTTAGTCCTCCTTAACATTTAACCAGTCCAGTCTGTTGACATTATCGGGTGACAACACACACGCACGCACGCACGCACACACACACACAGACAGAGAGAGCGCAGTACAGCGCACTCCCTTCAAATCATCACCACGGACCGGTTCTTAAAGTATGGCTGTATTTCTCAAGCAAGGATTCTGATACAGCAACGCAAAGCAGACGCTTTACAAAAGTTGCATGTAGGGGGGAAACACGTCAAACTTAATGAAACATTTGAGGGTGCTTGGAATCAACTTAGAGAGGAATGGGCTGTCTTTGACAGCTTGCGACATCATCTGGCACTTTCACTGAGTACATTTACATGATCCATATTATCCTTTGTCCATATTCCTTTGCTCATTAAACACACGCAGGGCCGGAGCAAGCTGAACTGGTGCTCTAGGCGAGCGGTGATCACGCCGCTCTCAACCAGAAAGTGAAAAAAAAAGTGACGGTTCGCGGATGAACGTGAGAACCGGGAGGGAGGGGTATGTGTTGCAGATCAAAGTGAGGACCGGGGGGTTCGCTCACTATTCTGCCGCCCTTCTCGGCCGCCTAGGTCACCTCTGTGGACGCGCTGGCCCTGAACACACGTCGGCCACAACAAGAAATAAAAAAAACTGCCACTGCGTTAATTTTTTTTTAACGAGTTAAATATTTCAAATTAATCGGCGTGCGTTAACGCGCTAAATTTGACAGCCCTAATATATATATACACACACACACCCACACTCACTCACCAGTCACTTTATTAGGTACACCTACCAGTACCCGGTTGGACCCCCTTTTGCCTTCAGAACTGCCTTAATCGTTCATGGCATAGATTCAACAAGGTACTGGAAATACTCCTCAGAGATTTTGGTCCATATTGACATAATAGCATCAAGTCAGATTTGTTGGCTGCACATTAATAATGCGAAATCTCCCATTCCACAACAGCACAGTTGTGCTCTATTGGACTGAGATCTGGTGACTGTAGAGGCTATTTGAGTACAGTAAACTCATTGTCATGTTTAAGAAACCAGTCTGAGATTATTTATGACATGACGCGTTATTTTGCTGTAAATATCCATCAGAAGACATAGTCAACAACAATACTCAGGTAGGCTGTGGCATTGACACAATGCTCAATTGATACTAATGGCCCAAAGTGTGCCAAGAAAATATCCCCCACATCATTCACACCACCACCACCAGCCTGAACCGTTGATACAAGGAAGCATGGCTTCAGGCTTTCATGTTGTTGACACCAAATTCTGACCATACCATCTGAATGTCACAGCAGAAATCGAGACTCATCAGACCAGGCAACGTTTCTCCAATGTTCTATTGTCCAATTTTGGTAAGCCTGTGGCAAATGTAGCCTCAGTTTCCTGTTCTTAGCTGACGGGAGTGGCACCCAGTGTGGTCTTCTGCTGCTGTAGCCCATTCGGCTCAAGGTTGGACGCGTTGTGCATTCAGAGATGCTCTTTTGCGTACCTCGGTTGTAACAAGTGATTATTTGAAATACTGTAGTCTTTCTATCAGCTGGAACCAGTCTGGCCATACTCCTTTGACCTTTTGTATCAACAAGGTTATTTGCACCCACAGAACTGACGCTCACTGGATATTTTTTTTTCTCTGTAAACCCTAGAGATGGTTGTGCGTGAGAATCCCAGTAGATCAGCAGTTTCTGAAATATTCAAACCAGCCCGTCATGCACCAACAACCATAGAGTCACTTAAACCTTTCGTCTCCATTCTGATGCTCGGTTTGAACTGCAGCAGATCGTCTTGACCATGTCTACATGCATTGAGTTGCTGCCTTGTGATTGACCGATTAGAAATGTACGATTACGGGCAGTTGGACTGGTGTACCTAATAAGTGTCCGGTGTATACAGTGTATACTGTATATAAATCAGAGATGCCCAAACTAGGGCCTGTGGGCCAAAGTTGGCCCATGGTAACCTTTGATTTGGCCCACCATCCCATCTGAAACGAGAGGGAGTTTGATGGAGATGGTTTAGAGTGTCATTTCAAATCTAATGTAACCTTTTGTTTACATTAATGTAACCTAATCTAACCTTATTTTATTGCTAAAAGCTGACTGAAATTAAACGTATCAATTAGATATTGTAAATGAAACAGATATAGTTTAAAATGTGCATGCTGTCACTCGATGAATAGAGGACAATGCAGAGCCTTTGGTGGGCAATTCAAGGTGAAGGCATGCTTGACTAGTGTATTCAGCATTGTTTTCATTGCAATAAGTTCTCATTTAAAAAAATTATTCTGCACTAGTTAATACAATTAGTAATGTTTTTTTTTATATTTATTTTTAAATATTATGAAACAAAGTAGGAAATTACCCTAGGCAAATATAATGTAATATAGTTTGGTATATTCAGCCCACGGCTCATAATGATATTTGGTTTTTGGGCTTTTATGTGGAAAAGTTTTAGCACCCCTGATATAGATAGATAAATAATACAAAACAAGTGCGTGTGAAATAAAAATTTGTTTTGCTAGTTCACATAGTTATTTTTTAGTGAACAGTTAGTCTGTTCAAGTTATAAAGAATAAATGAGTGCAAAATCCCACTTTCAAAAGTATTCTTCATAAATGGCTAGCAGAATGGGATCAGTGCTCAAAAACTAAACTTTTTGAAATCCAGCCAGCTCTAGAAAGAAAATCAAACAATTTTTTTTTTTAGCTCAAGACATAAGGAGGTTGTTTATGGCAACAGAAAACAAAGTGTTAAACATATACCTTTGGAATGCCCTATTTTTATTGTGACCAGATTTTTATCTAGTGAGGCTTTAAAGGAAATATTCCTTTTATAACTGTAAATCCTTAAAAATGGTACGATTTTAATGAAAAGTAAACCTTAAACTGTTTTAGACTTATCTAATGCATTGTTTATATCTGTTGATGACTTTTTATTTAAAAGTGGATTAAATGTTTGTTTTGATAATCTTTAATCAAAGTCTAAACATTTGCTTTGCATTTGCTTTGGTAACACTTTATTTTGATGGTCCATTTGAGTATTAGTAGACTGTCTGCTTAATATCTGATGATACTGACATTCAACAGACATTTAACTGACTATAAGAAACTTTGCAAGTATATGTCAACTTACACTAACTCTACCCCTAACTCTAAACCTAACAGTTTACTTATAATCTAGTGAGAAGGAGTTGCAATGTAACTTTAATTCAACAAACGGACCATCAAAATAAAGTGTGACCTTTGCATTTGCTCTTTGGAGTGGTGGGGCTTTTCAGTTAACGTCAGTTTGGTGCTTCAGGCACAATATTCTTAATCACAACCCTTTTACCATTAGTTTGCTATGAGGGAATGATGCCCAAAAAAGAAAGCTCTGCCTACTACTCAATATTCTGTTTCAGTAGGAAGTACATCAACATACAGAAATAAGAGTCTCCTGTTCAATGGTAAAATAGCTGCAGTCAGTTTTGAAAGCACAGCTATTCCTGTATTGATCAAGGGTGTATTGGAGGTGTGCGTTTCTGCTCAACAGTATGTGTGTTGTGGCCTACAGGCCGTCGTGTCCTTATGTAATATATAATTCATCCATTCGCTGTGCTCCGTCTCACTGACACACTGCAACTGCTGACCTACATAAACTGACTCTCTCTATTCCTCTGCTCGGTCATAGTTGACTATTAATGTCAGAATCTTTTCTTTCTGTTTGTTTTGTCCTCTTCTAATGTGTTTTCTCTCCGCTCACTTCTTCCTCTTTTTGTGCTGCGTATCCCACTGAGATTGTAAAATCATCCCATGCCATAAAACACTTCCTCTGAAAAAAGAAAACGTGTTCGTTCTGGCCTTGTGCTGGCGCTAAAACTTACCCATAGTTCTCTCTGCTCGTCTCAGTAGAAGCAGGTCTCTCTTTTTATTTATGTGAAAGCGTGTCAGGATCTCACTTCTGGGTCAAAGCCGCACATGAATCACTTTATATATCCATCATTTAGTTCTTCACGTTAACACCATACTCTGCTTGAGTCTGGTGGGATCTGTCTGTGTGTTGTTGACCTGACATTGGATTTTCACTGTCACATGGCAAAAATGAATAGAATTAGTATAAAATGCAGTAAATTGTTAAACGTTTTTTGTTTTCCATGCACCTCTTGTTATGAAAACTGCTTTGTAAAACAATTTGTAATTTTTGTTCCAAATCTCAGAACTGTCCAATGGTGTGACCGTCTCAATTATGGTTCAGTAAATCAGCGGTTCCCAAACTTTTCAGCCTGCTATCCCCAAAATAACAATATACCGAAGTGGTTGTGAATATATAAACCTTGCAAACAATGGCACACATACCAATAGGCCCAAGTCTGTTCATAGTTTAGTTTCGGAAAAGGCCACTTAGAGACTATCCTCCATGTACAGTTGTGGCCTGTATATATGTTTAATGTACGTGAGTGCCATAAAGGTGTCAGAGTTGTGCGATGTGCTGCATCTGATGCTATTGCGGTGTCTTTAATATAACGTAATCACCCCAGGGGTCTCAAAAAAAAACCCCAAAAGGCTGATGGCTTTTTATTTGTATGTTGTTGTTTTTTTCAGTGTTTTTTTATTAACATGTTAACAATGTTACTGTGTAACTACTAGTCTACTAATTTGTTTCTCTGTATATTATGGATAAAATACGGTTACTCTAATAGTTTAATAAATTATTTATTTATTTATTTTCTGTTAAATAGCCAAGCGCCCACACACTCCCGCGACCCCTCCTTTGGGAACCACTGCAACACTTAACAATTATTATAAATTAAAAAGTGAAAAAGTAAATTGTAAAATCATTAATAAATAAGTGGACCCGTCCCAATATCTATCATCAAAATATATTGTGATTGAACAATATTATTGTCATTTTAAGAGCATTTTATACCACTCATTATATGAGAATTACAGTATAGTATCATCATAATGCAAGTACACTCCTCCAAACAGCACGCCATATTTTATTCCTAAGAATATTGAATTTAATTATAGTCATTTTAAGAAATGTAATAATTATGCGTACGATTCAGAATGTGAAATTGCATATACTTAAACAATAATAAATGTTAACAAAAAAAGTGCAAGGTAAAAAGAAACAGACGCTCCGATATCAGATCTATGTTCAGTCATCAGACGTCCACATGAAAATATAATAAAGTAATAATATAGTAATAAAGTAAATAATATGGTGTTTAACCGTACTGACACCTCCAAAAAACAGAGGTAGAAATGTTCACAATCAGCTAAAATGTTGCTAGAATTGGTTTTTATGTATGAGCGTTTATGTATCGCATCACCAAAAATGATTGAGGTCATGTCCTTGTGTTGTGTGACCAACAAGTCTATGTATTGATTATTGTGACAGGCCTTATTTAACAAGTGACTATTTTAGCAAATGACGATCATTTTTTTTATAAAATATTTCTAAAATCTTAGGAACTTGATATATTTTGTCAGCATACTTTCATTACTAAGTGACTCAAAAACATTGCAAGAATTATATGCTTTGTTTCCTGTGAGGATTTAGAGAATTTGTTCATGCTTTTATCACCAGCAGAGTAGATTACTGTAATCGACTCCTCACTGGCCTTCCCAAAAACACAGCCAGACAGTTGCAGTTACATTCAGAATAGATTTTAAAGTGTTATTACTGGTCTATAAATCACTAAATGGCCTACGACCTCAATGCATTACAGATATGCTCACTGAATACAAATCTAACAGATCACTCAGATCATTAGGATCAAGTAAATTAGAAGTTCCAAGGGTTCAGTCAAAGCAGGGTGAATCTGCTTTCAGCTACTACACCCCTCGCTGCTGGAATCAGCGTTTCAGAAATAATCAGATGTGCTCCAACATTAGGCACATTCAAGTCAAGACTAGAAACACATCTGTTAAGCTGTGCCTTTACTGAATGAGCACTGTGCTACATCCCACAGATCACACTATTATGTCTTTATTTTCTTTTTCATATAAGCTGTTTAACACATTTTAATCTGTTTATAATAATATTTAATCTTTGTTGTTTTTATTTTCTTATACATGTCTCTTTTATTCTTGTTTATGTAAAGCACTTTGAATTATCAATGTGCATGAAATGTGGTATATAAATAAACTCGCATGGCCCTGCTTTGCGTAAAAACCATGTCCTCTGGTGTGACACTATGCTAAATTGAAATCAATTACTCAGTTCCACTGAAAACTTGAATTAGTTGTAGGACCCCTTTCAAGATCATGTGACTGAAGGCCCTTGTGAAGCCCATCATGTGAAGCCCATCATATTTCTAAAATTATTTACATTTTTTGAAACAACTATGAAATAAAGTTGACTGTGACACCTCATTCATTGGAAATATCATGGAGAAAAAAAATCTTATTTATAATTTAAAATATAGAAACATCTAAATATGCTACATAACTATATACTATAATTACGATAAGCACTATATACAGATAAGTGTCCAGCCGTGAAGATAAAATGCGCTCATGCTATTTGTATATTGTAAGATGTTTTTCATCATTTTGGTTCTGTCACACCATAGGACAAATTTAATGTACAATGTAGCAAAAAAAATTATCAATTGATAGTTGGTGGCTCCCTATATTTTCTCAAAGTCAGGCTTCAAACTAAAATAAATAAATAAATATTCACTTTTTTTTGCCTTTATTTTAACAAAACAACAGAACAATGACCACAGTTTACAACCAAAACATTTCTCAACATCACAGCACATAATAAGGATCAGAAAATAAAACATGAAAATACAACAAGTAATAATAATAATAAAAGAATACATAAATTAACCAAGGTTTATGGTGATCTAAGGTTTTGCAATAATGTACCTGAGATCCTGGGACCTACATATCCAAGGAAAGGAGTCCAGATCTGATAAAATGTATCACTTTTTTCCCTTGACCAGGGGTAAAATATTCCAATGACATAAGATCAAATATTACCTTATGCCATTCTGATACTGTCGGTGGTTTATCAGATATCCATTTGAGAAGTATACACTTACGGGCAGCATAGGTAAGAAAGTTAAACAACTTCCTGTTTCTTGCACTCTTCAAATTATTATCAGTAAGACCTAACAAAAAATTAAGAGAATCGAAGTCACATCTTGTATTAAATATAAGACTTAATCTCCTACAAATCTGTATCCAATAGCCTTTGATATGGATGCCATTCCAAATACAATGTATAAAATCACCTTCTTCAACTTTACACTTTAAACAGAATGGAGAATAATTTCAATTAAACTTATGTCTACGTGATGGGGTAATTTGGAGACGATGTAAAAGTCTGTTGTTCTTTAGTTCTATTACAGATTGATATATTGCCAGCATACTGCTAAATGTGTGTCCAAGTTTCTGCATCAATTGAACACCCCAGATCTGTCTGCCAAACATCTAGGGTTGCCTCATTATTAACTTTTGCTCCTAGCAGCAAAGCTTCATAACAACGCTTTATTAGTGATTTCGATCTGTTATCAAGGAGCACCTTTTCTATTGGGGTATAACAAGAAAATCCAGGGACAACATGTTTCTGCACAAAACTTCTAATTTGTAAATGTCTAAAAAAATAATTTGGGGGTAATTTATATTTAGTTCTCAGTTGTTCAAATGATAACAATACCTCCTTTTCAAATAAAGGTAAAGGTAAAGGCAAACCTTTTTTTCCCCCACACTCTCAACGTATTACTTACGATCTTATTCTGCCCTAGACCAGGGATTCTTTTAACATTTAAAATATTAACATTTATTCAATTTTAACATTATTTTATTTCTTTTATGCACACTTTGGTTCAGTTGTACATGATGCAGTGCACAAAAGCAGTGGATTCATAAGCAAGGCCACAAGATAAAAGACTTTCCTTTAATTCTAGATTTACATTTATAGTGGTTTAGCGGAACATGTTGTGAGAATGAAGCTGAAGTTAATTTGTCCTTTTCCAGCTTAATGTGCAGTGACAGCTTCTAGTGTGTGTGCGTGTGTCAGTGTGACTTGGGATCCAAGGTAAACACTGCCTAATGGACACAGAAACAGCGTTTCATGCTCTTCATAGACCTAGTAACTAGGTGCTATTTTTGTGTCTTTTCATTGGCTGTGTGCTTGTCAAATCAGGATAAAGAGGAGAGGTCACATTGATAAGAAAATTGCCCTCTTCTTTCCTCCCCTCCCTCCTGTGGTTTGCTTGCGTTTCTGATGATTCTGTTTGTGCTGCAGTGTTTACAAAGTAGTTATG
>CAIGQQ010029922.1:343165-357245 GCA_903798035.1 Danio albolineatus | reverse complement strand
ACTGTTGCGCTGTGGCACAAAGAGTATTTTTCCATCCTTAAAATGGCAAAAGTGGATTTGGACATGCTTGACACTTTTGCAGCATGAGCTTTAGACTTTGCGCCTAGATCATTAAAATAGAGCCCTTAGATTATTATGGGACATGATTAACTTTTTGTTCTACTATTCTTTTTTTGAATGAGTTTTAAATTAAAGTTAATGCTAAAATGTATGGAATTATCTGTCTTCAAATCATGTAAGCATATGATGATTTGTAAGCAAATTATTTGACTTAATATTACAGATTAAATTTAATGCTGCATGTCATTCAAGAACAATCATTTCACTTGGTCCTGTTAAAATTAAATGAATGAAAAACTCCTGTTATTTAAATTCTCTGCTCTAATCTGCTGCATGCCATTTAGTTACATATTTTATATTTTGTAGAGCTCTGTTGGGTGCTCAAATTTATTAAATTTACTTTTATTTGCATTTGTTTGTTTTTAATCTTGTCAGCCTTGTTATTCTGTCCAGATGTTGGTTTTTAATCCACTTCCAATAACTCTTTTTTCCCCTTCTGTTTTAATCAAGTCAGTGGTGCAGGGTTGGAAATGTCAGCAAGGTCATAAATTATGCAGAAATGTCACCTGGGGAATGTTTTATGAGGGCGTGCGCTGTAAAGCCAGCACTCCACAACGACACCAGCTGCCGGACGATAAACAGTCGAGCTAAAATCATGCTCAACTGCTCATGTAGAAAAGTACAAACTATTTAAAAACTCACAGATGAGACTAAATTCAATAGATAAAGGCATCTTGAACTGCGTCTGAGATCTGGAAATGTTTCTGATCTTAATTTGAGTCTTATGTCAGACTTTGCGCGCACGCACGATCATTTGCTGTGAAATGTGCATCCAGCTGAGCTTTTGATTGAGCGTGATGAAGCGTTAATTAGTGTACCTGATTTGTCTGGCTTTGGCATGAGGTGTTTGTTTATGGTGGCAGAGGACGATGCATGGTGCCTGTGCAAGGGGCAATGGGTTAGTCATTTCATAAATGGTTTGAAATTATTCAGAAGGACAATCTGGGTCAAGTTTAGTGGAACTGCTTGAATATTTCAGTGTAAAATCTGTGAGATGAATTAAATCTGTAGACTGTACTGCGTTATATACAGTAAGGGGAATTATATTTCCAAAGGACTCGTTGCAATTGAACCAGATTTTGGTAAAAACCCAAACATAAAAATATAACAATACAAAACAAAACAAACAAAATCAGAAACATAAGTTGTGTAATAACAATGGAGTGACACAAGTACAGAACTACTGAAATGTTGGTAATACTCCATATAAAAGGCTTTTTAAGTGTTGGCAACTTAAAAAATGTCTCTCATATATTAATCATCTTGAGGGTTCTGTGTGTCTCGTCTATCTAATCTGAGCTTTAATTTGTATTTTCTATTGGATTCAAGTCAGTTGATTGGCTGGGCCATTCTACAGCTTGATTTTCTTTCTCTGAAAGCGTTTGAGAGTTTCCTTGGCTGTGTTTTGGATCATTGTCTTACTGAAATGTCCACCCTGGTTTATCTTCATCATCCTGATAATGTAGATGTTGAAATGAAGCAGCTGATATTAGTTTACAAGACGAAGGGCAGAGGGTTGCTGAAGAACTACTGAGAAATTTCACCTGCTGTCTGGACTTTCACTGCCTTTCTACACCTCCCTTTCTTCATGTGTTCCAATACTTTGTTCCTGTGTCATTTCAGTTTTTTACGCATAACTTCCTTTTGTTTTAATTTAGTTTTCTTTGCATATATGGATTTCTTTGGTTGTTACCAACATCCAGTGAAAACTTCAACAGCAACTTTAGATATATTTTTTTTCTGAGAAAATTGGTGACCCATTGAATACTTATCTTCTCCGGTGTAGTAATGTTTGAAAGGTTGGGCTCTTATGCTCATGAAGTGTAATCAGAAATATAACAACAATAACAAATAATAACAAAAGTATGATCTGAAAGATTGTGCTGTTATGCTCAAAGTTGTTCAGAAATATAGTAAAAGCAACATTATATCTGTTGTTACTGTTTTTCTGAACAGCTTTAGATGAGCATAAGACCACATTTTTCAGGTCATGTGACTAAGGCCCAGTTTACACTATCAGATTTTCTTTTTGCCTGTCAGTTTATACATTCTTTTAATTGTGATCCATATCCGATTCATGCGTTTACACTCGCTATAAAATTTACGACGTCGCGCATGTTTAATGGTGGGTTCTAGCATCTGCAGGTAACTTCTGCCGTCGACCACTGATCACTTTCCTCTTTCATGTTTCGTCTGTTGTTGTTGTTTACTTCACACACACTCTTCCATCTACATCATTAAACCGCAGTGAAGTACCGCATTGTCGCAAGTTTAATGACGTACAAAACAGAATGCCTAAATAAATCTGTTTATATGACAGTTGCATTGTCATATATCCGATTTATATCTGATTTATTTCCACATGTGAAGGAGGTCTGAAACTGATCTCTGAATATCCGAATGCATGCATTTTTACACGTCATAGGACAGATCTGATCTGTGTCACATATGAGCAAATTGGGTAAAATTTAACTGGCAGGGCTGTATCCTTTAATTCAGATTTTTGGCTAATATGAATCAAATGAAAATATCTGGATCAACTTATCTGAGATTACTGTGTGCACTCGTTGTGAAGGACAGACAATTTCTTCCATCGTGGCTAGTGTGGCGCAGATGCTAGAATCCACCTTTTTGCATGTGCAACGTCGTAAATTCTATGGCAAGTGTAAACACATGAATAGGATATGGGTCACAATTAAAAGAACGTGTAAACGGACAGGCTAACAGAATCAGATATAGACAACAAATCGGAATTGGGCATCAAGACCTGACAGTATAAACGGGGCCTGAGAACCTGATCGCACAGAGCAATTGCACCGGAGATTACTTTAAGCAAATTAAAACTGTTTTCTTTTTTTTCTTAAATGAATATTTTGGGGACCAGAATACGATTTTGCAATGTAGTTTAGTGCCGGCAGTGTCAGAGAAATGAAATGTCTTTTTAGTTATGCAAATGTGGTTGTTTTTGTGATGATTTTGTTCTTCCAGAGCTATTATTCCAGGCTACAGTTGTGAGCGCACTTGCGACAGGGTTGTCATTGGCCATGTGTCATATTGTGTTAATGTTAATCTCATCCAAAAACTCCCTGTTGTTTTTAATATTCATGCTTTGTTTTGTTTTTTTCTCCTCCTGTCAATCCTCTGTCTGTCATTGTGTGGATCAGGCGGTGAGTCTTTCTGGGGGAAGCCGTTCAAAGATGAGTTCAGGCCCAATCTGTCTCACACTGGCCGAGGGATTCTGAGCATGGCCAACTCGGGACCAAACACAAATAAATCACAGTTGTGAGGAAATGTTTCATCTACACATTACACTTTACCGCCGTCGCACTGTGTCAATGTTAAACTTTCTGTACTATTCTAAGAGCTTCAAGTTATTAAGCCCCTTTCAATATACACTTGAATACAATATTATTAGCACAAAATACCCCACAAATTATGTTTTATAACACTTTGAAACTGTCCCTTAAGGCTTTGATCCTAATTGTGACTGTTGCTTTAAATTCAAATGAGATTCAAAAGAGGCAAATCCTTCTAAAATTGTACAATTTTTATCAAAAGTAAACCTTAAAAAACTGTTTTAGAGTTTTATCTTATATATTATTATTATTATTGTAATTATTATTTATGTATTTTACCTTTGTGTATTATTTATTGCTGGTGATGAATTTTAAATGTTAGAATATTTTTTATAATTATAGATAAGTGGTATTTATAAAATGTAGTTAACTTGATCTGTTTTTTGCCATGGCATAGCCATAGAAGCTAAAATGGCAATAAAATTGTCTCTCTTCGAAGTAGGCCGGAGCTACAAATACCGCTGTGTCAGTATAATGGCAATCTCAAAAACGAGGCTAACGTTCAGTGCTAATGAGGGAGAGATCTGATGACGCATACAAAGAGAGGATGTCAATCAAAGTGTTTCTACAGACACTTTTTCTGCATAAAATAACTATATTTTTGCCATTAGAAGCTGGTTATATTCACACACTGTTGCACACAACACCCCTTATAAAAGTGAATTTTGCATAATAGGTTCTTTTTAGGTCTCATTTCAAGCTGTTCACACATCAGCAATAATATAGGATTATAACATAGAGAAGAACCAGCAGCATTCATACAGATTTAATAAAACAAACAAAACAATAATGGATATCTTACTGATCATTTTACTTTGTGTATCAGTAGCTGACCTCCAAAGTTGAGAAAAGTTAATCCAGTTTGATCCAGCTTCATTAAATAAAGCATCTCTGCTTATAATTTGTAACTAAATATTTGATTATGTTCGTTCAATTCGAAAATGAGAGGAGATTGTTGCTTTTTTGTGTTTTACAAAAGATTCACACTAGGAATGATCAGAATCAAGGAGTCTGTATGGCATGTAAACCTTTTTCCAGATCTTCAATATGATAGATTGTGTGATTGCAGTCATTAAATTCTTCTTAAAAAAGGTTAGGCATAATAAGCAGTGATTTTAAAAAGTCAGATTTGTTTCGGTAATGTTCTGTAACTCTTTTTAGGTCTCATTTCAAGCTGTTCACACATCAGCAATAATAAAGGACTATACATAAAGCGATTACAAATACCCCTTAGATATGAACTTGCCCTGTTTCGAGAACTCACACAAAAATTGATTTTTCTGTTTCAGCTTTATAACATTTCGCTCCTGCGCATACCTGGACCGGAAGCACAGTGTATTCGGAAGGTAATTATATTTGTGGATTTATTTGTCTTCTTTAAGGGCTCCTGACGCTTCTACAAATGAAAAAGAAATAAATGTGTTATGAAAACTCCTAATAGACTTAAATCTTAACCAAAAAAAATAATCTTTATGTTAGCATGAAAGGTTATGATTTGCTTATGATCTGCCCGTGCTGTGATCAGTGTTTCTGTTTTCTATAGCAAAACATTCTGACCCAATGAATGAGCGTTGTGCTGTCTGATATATTTCATATTTCTGTCATATTTCGGTAGCTTCTTATGTGATGTAGATTTAATAATCTTCTTCAGAAACAGCTTGTTTTACTTTTGAGCTTCTACACAAAATACAAAATCTCCATATATAAAAATGTAAATGATATACACGAAGTATCCCAGAAAATAATAAACTATAATAACGTCAATTATGCAAAAAAAGTCAATCATGCATCTCAAAATAATAATATAATAAATACACATGTAAATAAATATAAATTATTGTTCTTTTATTATTTCTTGACTGGCACACACGCTCATGCACGCACACACTTTACACACGGGAAAATCTTGCCCTTTTGGCAGCGAGTTGAAATCCTTGGACTGTAGCTGTGGAATTCGGAGGTTTGTCAGCAAAAGCCTTGACCAAACTCACATGCACCCCTCACACCACATGCTGTTTGTGTGTGTATGTGTACTTACTGAGCACGTGCAGTTGAGAACACACACATCCCTCGACTCTCAGCCTCGACTCTCAACCTGAGTCAGTCTTAAAGAGGAAACGGCCCACAGGGATCCGCTGTAGAAAAGAAACGGCAGCATTCATACAGATTTAATACAACAAACAAAGAAAAATAATGGATTGTTTACTGATCATTTTACTTAATGTATCAGTAGCTGACCTCCAAAGTTGAGAAAAGTTTATCCAGTTTGATCCAGCTTCAATAAATAAATCATCTCTGCTTATAATTTGTAACTACTTACATAACTATTGTTTATAAAACTGTTGGTTCAATTCAAAAATGAGAGGAGGTTGTTGCTTTTTGTGTTTTACAAAAGATTCACACTAGGAATGATCAGAATCAAGGAGTCTGTATGGCATGTAAACCTTTTTCCAGATCTTCCATATGATAGATTGTGTGATTGCAGTCATTAAATTCATTAAAAAAGGTTGGGCATAATAAGCAGTGATTTTAAAAAGTCAGATTTGTTTCAGTAATATAATTATAATTATAATTGACTTTTATATTATAAGCTTGTATTTGCATTTAAGTTAGAGGATAATTTGACATGTTTGGTGATTGTTCTTTTCACTTGTTTTTAGTTTATTAATATTTCGATTTCTTTTCTTTACTATTTGGATCACTTTTAAGCCCAATGCACATCAAAGAGCATAACTATAATGATACTACAGATGGAGCTTGTATAAATCATTCTGAGTTGAAAAAGAATTCAAAACTACAACCATACATTACAACTAATATTTAAACGAATAGTCTTCAATCCACAACTATAACTCTCGTTTTATTGTTATTTATTGTTCATCTAAAAAATATTTTTATGTTTGGTTTTTAGTTTTGCTTTTAGTTATCAATAGCCTGTTTTTATTTATAGATTGTGCAAAACATTCGTGATCATTTTCTAAATGTTGGATGATTTGGAAATGACACAGTTTCCATTAGCCAGTGTTTCGCAGCTAAAACATTAAAATAAAGGCAAAAAAATTATACATTTATGAAATGCCAAAAATAAATCTTTAAATAAAAGCACAATGGACCTGTATGCTACCTGACAAAAATCTTGTCAACCTGAAATAATAACTTGACTTCTAGTTGATTATTTGGAATCAGAAGTGGCTAATGTGAAAGGCAAAGGCCTCTAGATTACTCTTATTTTACCAAATAAAACATGAGCATGCCTTGATTGTTTTTTATTATTTAATTTGGACAGTACGGTCTGACTTTGCTTTGACAAAAGTCTTCTCACTGAAAACAGTAATAATGTACAGTATAGTCATGGTGTATTTAAGTATATAAGTCATGGTGCAGTGGAAAAAGGATTCATATTGTATATGACTCCCTTGAGCTTGAAGGTCTGCATCCATACATCTCTGCAATGACTCAAATAACATATTAATAAAGGTGTCTGGAATGGCAAAGAAAGCGTTCTTGCACTCCCAGAGTTCATCAAGGTTCTTTGAATTCATCTTCAGTGCCTCCTCCATCTTACCCCAGACATGCTCAATAATGTTCATGTCTGGTAACTGGGCTTGCCAATCCTGGAGCACCTTGACCTTTGCTTTCAGGAACTTTGATGTGAAGGCTGAAGTATGAGGAGCGCTATCCTGCTGAAGAATTTGCCCTCTCCTGTGGTTTGTAATGTAATGGGCAGCACAAATTTTTTGATACCTCAGGATGTCGATGTTGCCAACCAACTCTGCAAATCTCACGCACACCCCATACTGAATGTAACCCCAAACCATGATTTTCCCTTCACCAAACTTGACTGATTTCAGTGAGAATCTTGGCATTGTGCGGGTTCCAGTAGATCTTCTGCAGTATTTGTGATGACTGGGAAGCATTAGAATCCTTCCATCTACCTTTTGCCGCTTTTCCAAATGATCAACTAGAAGTCAAGTTGTTATTTGTTGCTCTTACAACTGGAATTGACGACAAGACTTTAGTCAGGTAGTGTAAATGTGGGAAATCTGTTTCCATTGCAGTTTTGCAATATTACTTTTTCCAAATTGCCTGCAAACCCTCATTAATTGAGCATTAAAACATTTAGTGATATTTGGGAGATTCCATATACCAGAAATTTACAATACATTTAATTTGCATGATTTGACTGATAATGAAAAGGCAGCTTTAAAACACCATGTAGTAATCAGTCATTTTGATTACTTAAGTTTTATTTACTTGGTCTTTAATGTACCTTTTTAGCAAAACGGCTCAGTATGAGGGATACAGAATTTTCACATTTGGCTGCAATGTTCCTTTAAGAAATGTTCAAGCTTGTTGGCTGCAGTGAAAGAGTTTGATCCAGTCTCATTAGAGATATTATGACCACTTGGCACTGAATAATACCTCATTTACTCTTAGCAGAAGCATTTTAATAGGATTTCTGTCCCTCCCTTGCTCTCTTTTAGAGTGGTTGGTGGTTTAGAGACTCTCACAGCGATGGAGAATGTTGAAAGTGATCCGAAGACTGACAAACCCAAGGTGCTGCTGAAGCCTTTTATTTCTCTTCTGTAGCATCAGAAATGTATGACCGGTTTGCACAATCACACAGTATGGTTTGTGTGCGCTTTATGTTGACTCATAGTACCTTCTGTTTGTTTATATTTTACACCTGCTGTCAAATACCAGAATGCCAAAAGAAAAATAGTTCCATTTTAGACAGCTTGAAGACAAATTTCTTCTTTTCACATTTTCACCTTTTTTATTTTCATAACTTTTTTTTAGAGTTTTAACGTGTTTCATATCAAAAGCTAATTTTTTTTTTAGCTTGGGTCATTTAGCTTGATACTTAAATCATTTAATTTTTTACATTTCCTAAAGAAACCCTGCCCTAGATATAAATGGTTGAATTGTACAATTTTTTTTTATCCATTCAGCCAATCTCCGGCTCATGTGGGAAAGCTTTCGGCTGAATTAATGATAATTCCCTACATTCATATAGCACTTTTCTGCACACTCAAAGCACTTTAGACATTTTGGAGGTGGATTCTCCTCATCCACCACCAGTGTGCAGCATCCACCTGGATGATGCAACTGCAGCCATATTGCGCCAGACCGCACAGCACACACCAGCTGATTGGTGGAGAGGAGACAGAGTGATGAAGCCAATTAGGATATGGGGATGGTTAGGAGGCCATGATGGACAGAGGCCAGTGGGCAAATTTGGCCAGGATGCTGAGGTTAAACCCCTACTCTTTTCGAAGAACATCCTGGGATTTTTTTAACAACCACAGAGAGTCAGGGCCTCGGTTTAACGTCTCATCTAAAAGACGTTGTCACTGAGCAGTATAGAGTCCCCTTTACTATACTGGGGCATTACGACCCACACAGACCACACGTTGAGCGCCCCCTACTGGCCTCACTAACACCAATTCCACCAATGCATCGGATTAGACCACGGGGCTATCAACAAAATTTGTCAGAGGGCCAGAGTTTTACCAGTCTCCTTGGGGGCCCCAAGAAAAAAAATCTAATTTCGGCTATTTTGCCTCAACTCAATTAGGCTAAGTCAACAAAGGGAAATGTAACTTTAGCCAGTGATTAGGCATTTTTGACCTGTTTTGTTCTGGTACCAGGTTATTTATTTACCAGGTTATTTTAAGTTGTGCCAGATCATTTTTCCTCATTTTTTCAGTTCTGAGGCAGACATCAAAAGTCTCCCCGAAGTTCCCTGAGGCCCCGTTTACACTAGTGCGTTTTAGTTTAAAAACGGCGTTTTAGCATGAAAACGATCCGCGTCCACACTAGAGTATCTCAACAGAACTCCCTCCACCAGAAACGTATATCACGTGACCATTCGCGCACCATTCGCGCACTCTGGGCATGCGCGTTCAAGTATAAACAGGAAGCATGTGTCTCGCTCGGCATTTGGTTATTGTTAGTCAACAAACGCTGGTTGAACGATGAACGTGATGGTAAAGAAAGCAAGAGAGGTCTTTTTGAGGAGAGACGACGAGGTTGAGTTGTTACTTAAAGTAACAAATGAATATAAAACATCCATGGCTATCGAAAATACAGTGTTAACAGTGAAGGCTGGTCTGCCGTCTGCCGGTGACGTTATAGCCACGTGCGCTTGACGAATAAGGGAAGGATACGCAATGACCCAAAGCCCCAATCACGTAGCGGATCTCAGCAGCCACGCCTCTGTTTTCAAAGGTATGCGTTTCCCTCCATCCACACTGAGACGCAGCTGCAGCGTTTCAAAATGAAAACGCTCTCTCCAGCGTTTTTTAAAACGCTCCGTTTTCGCACCTTGAAAACTCCGGCGTAGTGTGGACGGATGGCGTAACCGTAGCAAAACTTATATGTTTTAAAACGAAAACGCACTAGTGTAAACGGGGCCTGAGTCTCCCGCAAATGCATAGAGACTCCCGGATGCCTTAACGAATGATAATCTCCTGGAAATCACGCGTCTCCCCGCTCCTCAAATACGTTGTGCACCACCCCTCCCACCGCATCCCTCCTTGCTCTTCACCACACGCGTCTCGCGCACTCCGCCTTCACCCCACCCAGTCTTCACTTAAGCTAAAACCTGTTTAACACAATACATGCTTAACTCTGCATAGTCTGTCTGAGTCTGTCCTCATTTCGGAGTGTAGCCTAAATATAGTCATTAATTCATTCATTCATTTTCTTGTCGGCTTAGTCCCTTTATTAATCCGGGGTCGCCTCAGCGGAATCAACCGCCAACTTATCCAGCATATTTTTTACGCAGCGGATGCCCTTCCAGCCGCAACCCATCTCTGGGAAACATTCACACACACACACATTCACACTCATACACTATACGGACAATTTAGCCTACCCAATTCACCTATACCACATGTCTTTGGACTTGTGGGGGAAACCGGAGCAAATATAGTCATTAATGGTGGTTATTCTGAAAAGAGACTCAGTTTTTGTTATTTTTAGTTGCTTTAAAAGTGTGGACCACTATTTTCTTTTTGATCCCCACAATTTTGGAATCCATTTGCGGGCCGGATTGAATGGCTCAGCGGCCCAGTTGATGATCAGTGGATTAGACATTAGCATCTTGCTCAAAAATTTTGAAAAAACTTGATCTTTTTACTATTAAAAAGCTTGATTCTTTTGTAGTTTCTTCATGTATGTAAAATAAAAAATATGTATTTTCTAGGCTAATTAAGGAATTATACTTTATTCAGTTCAAGTTTATTTGTATAGCGCTTTTAACAAAAAATAATGTTTCAGAGCAGCTTTACAAAAGATGCACATTATTACAATACAATCAAATGAAGTTAAATAGAATCAAATATGAGTTAGTGTTTACAGAAATGGTTAACCTGCAATTTTATTACATAAAGGTGATGTCTATGTGTACATGTTTAATGATATGTATTAAGTGTACGTGTTGTCCTTGAATTCCTTGATGGTTGGCATCATCTGTTTGTATGTGTTGTCCTTGAGGTCCTCTGGTTGGCATCATCTCTTCACAGGTCTTGTATGCAATCAATGGCACTGCACAATCTCTACAGGCCTTGGGATGGGTATCCCAGGTGGAAATAGAGAACAAAGATAACAGTTAGCGTAGCTGTTGTTCATAATGTGTTTTAAGAAGAGATATTAAATATCAATACAAAAATTAAGTGCTATAAATGATAGTAGTGCATAGAAATAAACAAATAAAGCATATAAGTATTTCTAACAAAATGCCTGCTGCATTAAGACAGGACGAGTGTGTCCTACAGGTGGTTTGTCAAGCCCACTTGGAGTGCACTCATGTATGCTCTCATTCCATTGTAATAATCAAGGATCTTTGCTGCTTTACTATGGCTGCAGCAGGGGCAATGATATTACACATTGCCTAAAAATAGTGTCCTACTAGGTAACAGTGCTGTGTAATATCATTGCACCTGCTGCAGCCATAGTAGAGCAGCAAAGTTCCTTGATTATTATACCAGAATGAGAGTATAGTTCCTAGAGATATCAGTCTTGAAAATAGCAACTCTTCATTTACTGTCTATCATAGTAATTACAGAAGAGTCAAGCTTTACATAGGAAAATAAGCACAACTCTCTTTGTTAATATTTTTGAGTGAGATGCTAATGGTCTAATCTGTTTCAATGGTTTATGCTAAGCTAAGCTAAAAGTGCTCCCACCATCCCGGAGATCAGCTTTTTGGGGGGGGTGAAACTAAACCTTTCACCTCTAGGGGAATTGTAAAATAAGTGTGAAAATGAAATTTAAAGGAGACTGGTCCTTTAAAATGCCTTAAGAAGACAAATTTCTTTTCATTTTTAGCCTTTTTATTTTCATGATTATATTTTGTTGTGTTTCATGTGAAAAGCTTCATTTAATCTTGGGGCAGTTAGCTTGATACTTCAATGCTTTTTTCTTTTACGTTTACATTTCTCAAAAGGTAACAGCATGCTGATAGATACAGAACGTTTTCCAAGCCTGACTCTCTTTCTCTTTCACATTCTCAGTCTGAGATAAAGATACTGAGCGCTTCAGTTTTTGTGGACCCGTATGAAGAAGCCGATGCCCAGGTCAGCATTTTTACGTGTGTATGTTGTCATGTTAAATTTGATGTGTTTCTATGCTGTGCAGCCGATTTAAGTGTGTCTGTGCGTGTTAGATTGCAGCGGAGCGAGAGAAGGAAGCAAAGAAAGAGGAGGAAGAGAGAGCACAAACTTCTGCTTTAGTCAGCAAGGCAAAAACAGAGGAAAAGCCTAAAGCCTTCAGACCAGGAGTGGGGAAATACATCAACATGGCTGCTACGTGAGTTCACACATATTGGTTGTTAAATATGACATTGTAATATTTCAAGACTTTATTAAGCTTTTGGCCACACTTCACTTTAACAAGGTTTATTAGTTAATGTTGATTAATGGACTTACTAACATGAACAAACATGAACAATACATTTACTACAGTATTTGTTTATGTTAACAAAAATACAGTTGTTCATTGTTAGTTCATGTTAACTCACGGTGCATTAACTAATGTTAACAAGCATGGACTTGGATGTTAATAATGCATTAGTAAATGTTCAATTATGATTAATAAATGCTGTACAAGTGTTGTTCATGATTAGTTAATGTTAGTAAATGCATTAACTAATGAACCTCATTGTAAAGTATTACCAAGCTTTTTATTTAGTAATGCTATTGCATTGATTTATTATTTGATCATGACTGAGGTAATAAATATGAGTAATATTTCCAGAAGCTTTACTCTGAGCACAGAAATGGTTCACACTTTTGAAATTTTGGTAATGCTATTTTGATACTTTATCAAAATAGTATGTTTATTAAAAAATAATAATTTATTGGTTCACTTGGAAATATGAAAGCTGTTTGTTGTTTATCAAAAAAGGTTGTAGGATCATAGCAGTGCTATCACATCAACTCAGAATCTACAACATCACAGGATGAAAAATTATTCATCTGGAATTGATTAAAAGACTTAAAAGCTCTGCAGCAGCTTGAGGAGTTCTGTCTTCTGTCTTTTTGATGTTTCCTGCAAAAATACAGATTTGTTAAGAACGATGGATGATATGGTGGTTGATGGATGGATGGATATATGGATTGATAAATTGATAGATGGTTGGATGAATGTACAGTATGGATTGAAGAATTGATGGATATATGGATGAATGGATGGATGTGGATTGACAAACTGATGAATGGATATACGGATTGATACATGGATTGGTGGATGAATATAAGAAATGGATGCATGGGTTAACAAATGGATGGCTGGATATGAATTGATAAGTGGATGGATATATGGATGGATATATGGATTGATGGAGAAATGGATGGATATATGGGTTGACAAACTGATGGATTGCTATATTGATTATACATATTGATTATCATACAGATTGATTAATGGATTGGTGGATGAATGGATATATGGAATGATGGATGGGTATATGGATTGATAAGTGGATGGATGGATATATAAAGATAAATGGATGGATGGATATATGGAAAGAGAAATGAATGGATTGATGGATGGATATATGGATTAATAAATGGATGGATACAAGGATTGATGGATGGATATATGGATTGACAAAATGATGGATGTATATACGGATTGATAACTGAATTAATAGATTGGTAGATGGATATATGCAATGATGGATAGTTGGATGGGTTAATAAATGGATATATGGATTGATACGTGGATGGATGGATATATGGAATGATAAATAGATGGATTTATGATTGATAAATAGATAGATAGGTGGATTATTGGATGACTGGATGGATATATAGATTGACCAACTGATGGATGGATATACAGATTGATAAATGGTTAATGGATTGGATTTATGGATGGATGGATGAATAGATTGATAAGTTCATGGTTGGATGAATACACGGATTAATAAATGGATGGATTGATATATAGATAGATAAGTGGATTGTTGGATATGTGAATTGGTAAATGGATGAATGGATTGATGTATAGATAGATAGATAGATGGATAGATAGATAGATAGATAGATGGATGGATGGATGGATGGATGGATGGATGGATGGATGGATGGATGGAT
>CAIGQQ010029922.1:328818-342398 GCA_903798035.1 Danio albolineatus | reverse complement strand
GATTACGGTAAATATGATCAGTTCTGTGTGTTCATTCATGTCATAGGGTGCTTTCACACCTGTTTTATTCCTAAACAGGGATTCAAATTGTTACATTGTTGCTTTTTGTTCATGGTGCGCTTCGCTTTCACATGGCAAAGTTTCTACACGGACCAAAACAGCTAAAACAAGTGACGTGCGAGTAAACTCTCCTCACGTTGGTCAGAGTCCCGCTCAGCTTCCTTGCGTCCTTATTTTAATTTATGACAATGAGCAATAAGACATTATAAGCGGAAAGCTGTGCTTAAATGTAGAATGGTGACACCCACAGACATCGTCACCAAATATAAATCAGAGGTAGGACTATCTCATACGTAGCTGTTGGGTTATGCATTATAGGCTTTACATTATAGAGAGAAATAACAGATAAACCAAGACTGCAGTTGGTTTTCCTAATGCCGAGTTCAGACTGCATGATTTTCAAAGTAGTCGAGTCACACAGCAAAAAACTCAGTGTACGTTTAACTCAATTTGAGTTTAACTTAACACTCCTTGGGTGTACATATGACTCCCTCCATTTTGGAGTTAAAATAACACTTTCTAAAGTGTGACATTTGTACATTGCTCACAGAGTTTATTTTAACACAGTAATGGTTTATTCTTACATCGAACTGGAGTGTGTGTCACCCTTCAAAGTGTTAATATATTACCTTTATTCCTATATTATCAATTGATGTGACAGATAACAAGTGATCTAATATGTTGAAAATAGTTTTAATTTGTTAAATGTTTGTTAATCTTTTCAGAAATAATTTCAATACATTCAACTCTTTGCATTTTAAGATGCAACAAGACATGTTTCAAGTTTAAGTAAAACATACTGTTTTGATCACTGTTTGTCTGGAAAAAAAAATGGTTCAGTAACTGCATATTGAGTTAAAAGTTTAACACTGAAAAAAAACTCTTAAATATACACTCTTTCACACTCGTGGATTAAAATGTACTCTAGTTTTAACACCGAACAACATTAAAAAAAATCACACTGTATATATAACACTGGAATTTTTGCTGTGTAGACTTGTCATGTATGCAGGTATTGTGGGATTTTTTTGTGTTTGTCACAGGACTCCTCCATTGGGACGCTCTGTTTCGATTCATCCAGCGACTTCCAGAATGTTGCAAGGAAAGCGTTTGTAGTTTCCACAATAGAGCATTTCTGTGTTTTTGTCTGTGGTTTTTCATGTCTTTTCCTGATGGGGTGTTTCCAGTGTTTTCTTGCTTTGTGCTCGACTGTTTTTGCTGAGTGTGTGTGGTTTTGTTATTATTATTTTTTCTCTCTGTTATGACCCGAGTGTGTTTCATATGACCCTAGGGGCCAATTACACAAGCTCACGGTTGTCTGAGAGTTGCGGCCGCTTTCACTTCCTTCTGTCGCCAAATGAGGATGAAGCTCACAGAAGCAGTCAGGTAGAGCACCAAGTTCACCTCACAATCACTTTCGAGTTAACACTGTTTTTAGGTAGTGTTAAAAGTTATAAAATAACGGCAACCCTTTAAAATAATGGCCCATCAGTTCATGTATTTAATAACCTGAACTAAGTATGAACTAAGCATTTATTCATTGTTGTTCAACATTTATGAATGCATTATTAACATCCAGCTATTGTGCTTGTTTACGTTAATGCACTGTAACTTAACAAGAACATTAAACAACTGTATTTTCATTGACTAATGTTAACAAAGATGAAGAAATACTGTAATAAATGTATTGTTCATGTTAAAAAATGCATTAGCTAATGCAGTGGTTCCCAAAGTGGGGGACAGGACCCTCCAGGGGGGTCGCAGAACAATGAAAGGTTGTTGCTTGGTGATTTCCAAAAATCAAATTAATTTTATTAAACGATTACAATTGCCAAATTTTATCCATAACCCACAGAATATAAAAATTAATAATTACATTTAAAAAATAAACAACAACATGCAAATAAAAAGCCATCAGCCTTTCTTTTTTTCCGTTGGATTGCTTTGTATTAAAGTCAGATGCAGCAGATTGATTTTATGGCACCAGGTTAAACATTCTGACACCTTTACGACACTCACATACATTAATAATAAAGGCCATGACTGTATATGAAGGAAGGTCTTAGAGTCACTTTCTCCAAAATTAAATGAAGACTGGGGCCTATTGGTGTGTGTGCCCTGTTGCATGCAAAGATGTTAGATATATTTATAACCACCTCAGAGGATATTGGGGCTCGCGAATCACTGGCGTTGTTGTTTTGGGGGTCGCAGGCTGAAAAGTTTGGGAACCCCTGAACTAATTGACCACTCTTTTAAAATGTTGCCAGAATTAATGTTATATTTACGGTTAACAGTAAAATTGTCAAGGTGTATTAAAATAAGCTAAATCAATACGATTCGCCTCATGAACATGAATGTTGTAATGCAGAAATAAGTGTTTAATTTTATTTATACTGGTCAAATGTGTTGATTTAGTTTACAAAGAAGCCTATTTGGCACACCAAGGCTGGATTTATTTGATCAGCAGTACAGTAAATACATTTTTTTTCTAATATTGTTAATTATTGTGTATTAGTTATATTGTGTAACACTGTAAATAAAACATGCATAATATTGATACATATAGATATATATATATATAGAACATGCCATACAAAGCACACACTGGTACAATTCACTAAGCAACAAATTGTCAGGAAAACATAATTATACACCAAATAAGTATATAAATAATAAGGTAAAATATCACATATACACAAAATATACATGCATAAGATAATATGAATAATAAAACAAACAATAGGATAAAACATAGATTATAAATTTATACAACAAAAACAAATTAAGATATAGGTGGCTCATTTTTTTTTTAAATGTAGAAGAGGGCTCCAGACTTTCTGGAACTGTTCTGGCTTTTGGTTTATTGTGAACCGAATCTTTTCCTTTCTTACAGTGTACTAAAAAATCAAAAACCTTTTGCTGATAAGAAGGGGGAACTACTGGTTTCCAATTCATAAGAATAAGTCATCTAGCCAGTAAATTTGCAAAGGCTATGCTATCAACCTGTAATGAATTTAATTTGACACATTCTGGCTGAATTCCAAACAGTGCTGTTAAGGGGTTTGGGTCTATTGACAATGACAAAACAGCAGAAAAACACATGAAGACTTTCCCCCAAATATCAGACCAGAAAGTATATAACAGCGAAGGCAAGGGTGGGTCAATCTCAGGGTATATTTTATTCAGTTTAGTCCTAGACCAGTGTATTCTGTGCACGATCTTGAATTGAATGAGAGTATGTGTAGCGTTTATTGATGATGAATGTACTCATGCAAGAATAAGTTGTCTTGAAGGGGATTGTCTTGCTAATTATAGTAAAGATTTGGAAATAAACCCTTTTGAAGAGGTATTAATCTAGTATATCATCAAGTATACTTTTATTTCGCACAATGGGAAAAATAGAAAGTTCCGTCACTGAAAGTATCTAAATAAATGAGAATTGGGTAGGTCAAATATTTTCTGAAGCTGAGTAAAAGACTCAAAATTATCATCTATGAATAGTTGATCAACTGTAATCAGGCCATGATCCCTCCAGATCATATAAGCCCCGTCTATTAAAGACACTAGAAAAGATATATTGCAAAAAAATTATGCAATAATAGAAGGGTCTTTGAGGTGTAGAGCTGAAACTGAAAAGCAAATCTTCAATCAATGTTTAACAACTGGATTATTTTTAAGGGAAGTGGTGCACAAAGAAAGGAGGTTAAAGTTGCTGGGTTACAGGAGGCAGCTTCCATCATCACTCAACGAGAATTCTTTAATTGCAAATCCTGTTGCACCCAATATAACAATAATATTTGCTGCCTAATAATAGGTTTAAAAATGTAGCAAACCTAGGCCATCCAAATGCTTTTGGTTTCCCAAGATGACTTTAATTGATTATTTTTGACGTATTCCAAATGAAAGAGGATATTTCCCAATGCAAGACAGTTTTCAGTATTGTTACTCCAGGTTTTAGTGTAAAATGCTTCTCCAGAAAGAGGGGATTATCATTGGTAATATTTCCAGGAGATGACCATAGCTGCATCCCAAATGACACACTATGCACTATGCACTTATGCACTATGTACTTATGCACTTACACACTCAACAGCATAGTATATGTATGTAGTGTTGTCCCAAATGGAACACTAATGGCTTTTTTACTAAGCGGAAGTTCAAACCGTTTCCCCGGTGACGTTTGCCGGTTGCCAAATTAATGAAATAAATGACCAAAATACCAAATAATACTTGGCATGAGTGTAACCGCATTCACCATCGGGAGGCGCTATAATCACTCTCGTAAGAGAATTTTGCTTTCACAATCCAAAATAAATAAAGTTATCCAACATGTGCGCCCGATAGCTCCGCCCCTTCCGCTACGTGCGCAAAGCTGCGGTCATTGAGTGTGTGAAGTGTCCATCATTACACACTTCATATTAGTGGTGGAATGAGTGCATCATCCGGGTAATTACAGTGCACCTATTATTTGTAGAGTTTTCAGTGTGAACTCACTACTCACACTATTTATACTTCAAAATGGCATAGAATAGTGCATAAGTATGCGTTTTGGGACGCAGCTCATGTGACAGTTTAGCTAAATTAATTCACGCCTCCTAACACCTTCGCCGATTGCAGTACATTAAAACATTGTTTTCCAGCCGCAGCTGCGCTTCATTCTCGAAATGTATAGTTTGTCTAAAGTGATATATACAAACTATATAGTATATTATGACCAGGGATACAATCAGCCAGTGCAGCGACATTTTGTGTCCGCCGGATTGTTTACTTGCGGGAGTTCCATTGGCATTTTCCCTCATGTCAATTCTGACCTATTGAAAAGCAGTTTAGGAAATACGTTCAATAACATCTGTCCAATGAGTGATGTGGATTTTGTCACATGACTGCATTTTGGTTCATTTCAACTGGTTCGGACCAAAACAATCAGTGTGGTGTGAAAAGGACCCAAAACTGCAGAAAAATGCTACAATGTATCATTTGTTGCCTGTGGTTCGGACCAAATGAACCAAACCACAGATGTGAAAGCGCTCTTACTCACCCATTACTGGTTCAAAACCTATTTTAGTTTCTTTCTTCTTTTGAACACAAAAGAAGCGATTTGGGGTGGAAAAATGTAGCTGACAGCCATTGACTTCCATAGTGTTTTTTCCCCTATAATGGAAGTCAATGGTTCCCAGCAACCAGCATTTTTCAAAATATCTTAATTTGTGTTTAACAGAGGAGAGACACTTGTAAAGGTTTAATACCACACGAGGAGGAGTAAATGATGTGGTCATTTTCATTTTTGGGTGAACTGTCTCTTTAAGCCTGAATCCCTCACTGTGGTGTGTTTGTGTTGTAGCAGATGCGGTTTGGGTGTGTAAGTGATACAGGCAGGTGATGTGCTCAACAACTTGTTGATCTGTCAGTGGTTTTGCTCCTCCAGTCATTACATAACTTGCATCTGTCTGCTGCCTGACCTGCTCCAGTGTGTGTAGAAGTGATCAGGACTCATTTCTGTCTGCTGTATATGTGTGTGTTTGTCATGGCACAGATGGCAGCTTTACAGCATCGCTTCAGTCTCTTTAGTGTCCGAGTGCAGGAGGAAACGCACAGAAATCTGTCACTGTTTACCCAAACCTGCCAACGGATTCATGTTCAAATAATGTGCTGTTCTGACCTCCACAATCCTGCTAAATCGTGTTTATTGTCCCTTGTTTCGCCACAAACTATTTCTATTGGTCTGCACTAAATAAGTCATTTAAATTATTTATTAAATGCATAGCTGTTTAAGATTGACCTTCTGTGATATGCTGATGTTCTATTAGTAGATCGTTCCCCCACAGTCTAAAGACATGCGCTACAAGTGAATTGGATGAACTATATTGGCCGTATCGTATGAGTGTGTAAATGTGAGAGTGTATGGGTGTTTCCCAGTAGTGGGTTGTGGCTGGAAGGGCATCTGCTGTGTAAAACATGCTGGAATAGTTGTCGGTTCGTTCTGTTGTGACGATCCCTGATAAATAAGGGACTAAGATTAAATGAATGTTATCAGACATTTATAAAATAAAACAAATACAGGAAGTGCAGAATTATTAGGCAAGTTAATTTTATTATTGAACAACAACCATTTTCTCAATGAACCCAAAAAATCAAAGCTGAATATTTTTGGAAGTAGTTTTTAGTTTGTTTTTAGTTTTAGCTATTTTAGGAGGATATCTGTGTGTGCAGGTGACTATTACTGAGCAAAATTATTAGGCAACTTAACAAAAAACAAATATATACCCATTTCAATTATTTATTTTCACCAGTGAAACCAATATAACATCTCAACATTCACAAATATACATTTCTGACATTCAAAAACAAATCAGTGACCAATATAGCCACCTTTCTTTGCAAGGACACTCAAAAGCCTGCCATCCATGGATTCTGTCAGTGTTTTGATCTGTTCACCATCAACATTGCGTGCAGCAGCAACCACAGCCTCCCAGACACTGTTCAGAGAGGTGTACTGTTTTCCCTCCTTGTAAATCTCACATTTGATGATGGACCACAGGTTCTCTATAGGGTTCAGATCAGGTGAACAAGGAGGCCATGTCATTAGTTTTTCTTCCTTTACACCCTTTCTTGCCAGCCACGCTGTGGAGTACTTAGACGCGTGTGATGGAGCATTGTCCTGCATGAAAATCACGTTTTCTTGAAGGATGCAGACTTCTTCCTGTAGCACTGCTTGAAGAAGGTGTCTTCCAGAAACTGTCAGTAGGACTGGGAGTTGAGCTTGACTCCATCCTCAACCCGTAAAGGCCCCACAAGCTCATCTTTGATGATACCAGCCCAAACCAGTACTCCACCTCCACCTTGCTGGCGTCTGAATCGGACGAGCTCTCTGCCCTTTACCGATCCAGCCACGGGCCCATCCATCTGGCCCATCAAGACTCGCTCTCATTTCATCAGTCCATAAAACCTTAGAAAAATCAGTCTTGAGATATTTCTTGGCCCAGTCTTGACGTTTCAGCTTGTGTGTCTTGTTCAGTGGTGGTTGTTTTTCAGCCTTTCTTACCTTGGCCATGTCTCTGAGTATTGCACACCTTGTGCTTTTGGGCACTCCGGTGATGTTGCAGCTCTGAAATATGGCAGAACTGGTGGCACGTGGCATCTTGGCAGCTGCACGCTTGACTTTTCTCAGTTCATGGGCAGTTATTTTGCGCCTTGGTTTTTCCACACTCTTCTTGCGACCCTGTTGACTATTTTGAATGAAACGCTTGATTGTTCGATGATCACGCTTCAGAAGCTTGGCAATTTTAAGAGTGCTGCATCCCTCTGCAAGATATCTCACTATTTTTTTACTTTTCGGAGCCTGTCAAGTCCTGTTTTTGACCCATTTTGCCAAAGGAAAGGAAGTTACCTAATAATTCTGCACACCTGATATAGGGTGTTGATGTCATTACACCACACGCCTTCTCATTACAGAGATGCACATCACCTAATATGCTTCATTGGTAGTAGGCTTTCGAGCCTATACAGCTTGGAGTAAGACAACATGCACAAAGAGGATCATGTGGTCAAAACACTCATTTGCCTAATAATTCTGCACTCCCTGTATTAGCATTTACTTCAAACTCATACATAATAAATCCAGTAAAATTGCATCTTAATTTGTTACATGGCTGCATCATCATCATCATCATTATTATATTTATTATTATTATTATTATTATTATTATTATATTTTTTTCTAATTATTCTGAAGCTTATTTCATACTCACTGTTGAAATCAAGTACTTGCCCTTTTTTTCTTGGTCTTTCTGAAAACTGGATCCATTTTTAATATAGGCGTTTTGAGCATAATTGCTTTATTTCTGCATAAATACAGTTATATTACTCTACCCAACTCAATATCTGCCGTAATAAAGTTTATGCAGTCTCCTATGAGAATATGCGTTTCTGAAATAACATCGGGTTGCCATATGGCTCATATTTTCCTCAGTTTACTGTGAATGGAGTGTACTGTGTTTGGTTGAAAGTTGACGGGTGAACAAAAAGCAGCTGTTTAATATGCAGCAGAAGATTTACGATGAAGAATAATTGTATTAAATGTGTTTAATGGCACATTTTAAGGCATCAGCATATGATTGTTGAAAGGACGGCCATTGTGGAAAGAAAATCACATGTGTTTTTCTGAAAAAAAACTAGAGAAAGTAGAGAATTAAATGATGAATGGATGGACAGATGGGTGGATTAATTTATAAACAATAGATGGATGGTTGGTTGGATGGAAGAAAAAATAGACATGGATGGATGGATCGAAAAATGAACTGATACATGATAGACATGGGTGGATGAATGGATGGATTTATAAACAACGGATGGGTGGATGGATTGAAGGATAGATAAACATATGGATGGATGGACATATAGATGGATAGAACAACGAATGGGTGCATAGACCGATGGATGAATTGAGTGATGAATGGATATATAGACATGTTGGTGGCTGGTTAGATAGACCAATGTATGGATAGATGGATTGATTGATAGAAATTTGGATGGATGGATGAATAGATAGACATATGGATGGATTGACATATCGATTGATAGATAAATAGATGGATGATTAGACCAATGGATGGATAGACTGATGGATGTATAGCTAGACAAGTTGGTGGATGGATGGATGGATAGGCCGATGGATGGATGAATGAATAGAACAATAGATGGACGAGTGGATGAATGACATCGGATACGAATGGATTGACGGATGGATGGATACACAAACCAATGAATGAATGGTACATATGGATGAATAGATGCAGATAGATGGATAGACGGACATGGATAGATAGACAGTTGCATAGATGGATGGATGTTATTTGTAGTTAAAACTACATTGATAGATCAATGGATGGATGAATAGACCAGTGGATGGATGGATGAATAGACTGATGGATGTATAAATAGACATGTGGATGGATGGATGGATGGATGGATGGATGTATGGATGATAGATAGACCAATGGATGGACAAGTGGATGGATGACATCAGATACAGATCGAAGGAAGGAAGGATGGATGGATGGATGGATGGACAGATAGATAGATTGATAGACAGACCGATGGATGGATGGATGGATAGACAGTTGTGTGGGTGGATGGATGGAATTCGGTTAAAACCTAATGTAAAGCAAAGTTGAGTTATAGTGCATCCAATGATTAAATCCATTTTGAGAAAAGACAAGATTTTAGAAAACACTTAATCTTGAGCTCATCTGAAAATGAATCTGCAGTCACACTGTACTTTTTGCCCCACTGATGTTCTTTCAAACACATACGAATGAGCCAGACCAGAAACACAAGTGTTTGAAAAGTTTCTCGTGCTCCTTGTTTCCAAAATTCAAGCTTTGTGAATTCTGACCTGTGAATGTAATTATGTGATACCAAGATTAAGTCAAAACATGACCTCTCTGTATATAATCTTAAACACTGGGTTCCGTTTGGATCGGCTACATCCTAATCCTTTTTTAAGGGTCCCTCTGAAGGCATTAGGGCATTCAGCTCTTCTAAATTGAGTGCGGTGTGCGACACCAAACAACTTCACTGCTCAAATGATAATGGCCCGAAGTGTCTATCAGTTGTAATTTTCAAAATCCGAAGGGCCTTTTGAAGGGGCACGTTTTAGTCACTTTAGTTTGCAATGCCACTTCAATATGGCGGACATGTTTTTTTTACTCTGGAGGGCAATTATAGACCATTCGGAGCACACCGATTATATGAAGCAATTACTTGTTTTATCTGTGACTCATCATCTTGTTCAATCCCACCCCTAAAGGTCTCATGAAATTTAAAATATAGCTTTTTAGATGTTAGTTTCAGTATTGTTAGTTTGGACACTTTATTTTGATGGTCCATTTTTTGAATTTAAGTTACATTGCAACTAACTCTCATTAGATTAGAAGTAGACTGTTAGGTTGGGGTTAGTGTAAGTTGACATGTACTTGCAAAGTTTCTTATAGTCAGTTAAATGTCTGTTGAATGTCAGTATTAACAGATATTAAGCAGACAGTCTATTAATACTTAAATGGACCATCGAAATAAAGTGTTACCGTTAGTTTTTGGTATATCTATTCACTTAATTCTCCGTGCACGAGCGGGCGCAGCCATTTGAATCATTTTGGCTCGAAACTTCCGGTTTCATTCACTTCCATTCACAGCTCATTTTGCTGCTTGTTGTTGCAAACTGATATTTGCTTATTATATTATTCTACTTTGTCTGTATAGTCATGAACACGCTTGTTTGTAGAGCAAGTAGTTTGACCGTTTTCTACTGTTCATTATTTCTAGTCGTTTTCTTCCATAGGCAACTGAATCGGAAGTTCTAAAACAATTGCAAAAACCAGCGCACTTTCGCAGTGAAGAATGAGGTCAACAAGCTAGCGTGCTCCAAAACAGTGACAAAATTTACTCTTACAAGATATAAAACTGATACAAACATGTAAAGCTTGTAGTTTGTCACTTCTGCCTAAATAAATCAACGGTTTTATTCACGTCACCTCATACTTCAATTCCTCATCAAATCATAACCAATCAAATGCTCTCTAGTATCTGACATGCCCTGACCCCTTTAAGACGCTTTTCATTTCATGCTTTTGAGCTCAACCACTCTCACTGGCAGAGCAAAAACAAAATACTATTGGCTGTTTTTCTAAAAAGGGAAGTCCCGCCCGCTTCACGTTTTGGTTGAGATTATCAAACGTCGAATAAAAATGCACATTTCAAAGCACCTCACGGGACCTTTCAATTTGTCCGAGTTTGAGTTTCTCAGTCAAGAAGGTTGAAGATTATATTGTCTCTCGGTTCTATAATTCTGCTGCATTTCTTAGAGTCGTTTAGTTGTGATTTCTATGATCATTATGTGTTTATTCCTATAAGACCCTCTTAAAGAGCTTTGAGCGCAGCATTAACCATCTGCTCCTCTGAGTATCCAGGAACAGGTCATGTTTTCAGCCATTTCTCTGATGTCTGAATGCCAGAGTCTCTGGATTATGCCTGAACTGTGATGATGGACGGCATGTGACTTGACTTTGGCATTAAGCATTGATTTAAGGCATAAACAGCCTTATTGCAGTTTTAAATATATAGTCTTTATGATCTGAAGGGCCAGTTATGCTGTATGTGAAGTGTTTAAAACATTAACAGATCATACATTTCAATTTGAAGTTCTGTAAGATTATATTTTATTTCTGAAGAAGTCTCTCCTACCAAAGCTACAGTTACTGGAGTAAAAATATAGTTGAATTGTCTCCTTTTCTGGTTAGTTAAGAGAAAACCCGAAAAGATTTTCAAAATATGGAATCCATTTATAGGATTTCTGAAAGAAGCTTAACTTATCCATATAACTTGTATCTTGTGCTATCACCTGCTATTAATTTACATTGTTTTGATACCTTTATATTTTATGTGTATGTACCTGCATTTTATTTATTTATTTATTTATATACTAGTAATTTTTTGTATTATTATTTATACTTTTATATGTTTTGTTTTCGTTAAGTTTTGTTATGTTTTTTCAAAATATATGTTGTTTTTTGTTTTAGTTTATTTTAGTGTACTAAGTAATTTGTTTTAACATTATGAACTCATTGTCACATTTAAGAAACTAGTCTGAGATGACTTGCGATTTATGACATGGTGCGTTGTCCTGCTGGAAGTAGCCAACAGAGGATGGGTACACTGTAGTCATAAATGGATGGACATGGTCAGCAACAATACTCAGGTAGGCTGTGGCGTAGACACAATCCTCAATTTGTATTAATGGGCCCAAAGTGTGCCAAGAAAATATCCCAGCAGGCAGGATGGATCCATGCTTTCATGTTGTTGATGCCAAATTCTGACCCTACCTACCGAATGTTGCTGCAGAAATTGAGACTCATCAGACCAGGCAACGTTTCTTCAATCTTCTATTGTCCAATTTTGGTGAGCCTGTGCGAATTGTAGCCTCAGTTTCCTGTTCTTAGCTGACAGGAGTGGCACTCAGTGTGGCCTTCTGCTGTTGTAGCCCATCTGCCTCAAGGTTGGACGTGTTGTGCATTCAGAGATGCTCTTCCGCAGACCTCAGTTGTAACAAGTGGTTATTTGAGTTATTGTTGCCTTTCTATCAGCTGAAGCCAGTCTGGCCATTCTGTGCCCACAGATTTTTTCTCTTATTTGGACCATTCTTTGTAAACCCTAGAGGTGGTTGTGCGCGAAAATCCTGGTAGTTCAGCAGTTTCTAAAATAATCAGACCAGCCCGTATGGCACCAACAACCATGCCACATTCAAAGTCACGTAAATCACCTTTCTTCCCCATTCTGATGCTCGGTTTGAACTGCAGCAGATCATCTTGACCATGTCTACATGCCTAAATGCATTGAGTTGCTGCCATGTGATTGGCTGATTAGAAATTTGCGTTAACAAGCGGTTGGACAGGGGTACCTATTAAAGTGGCCGGTGAGTGTACCTTCAAATTTATTCACACCTTTACCAATGCATCATTTTAACTTTTTCCCTGTTCCAGCTTATTCTTTTCCCCATCAGTCTGCGTTTAAATTGCATGAAGAATAAATGCTGAGCTCATTAATATTTCACTGGTGATCTTAGGTTTTCTGAAGCATGTTGTTCAGGTCAGATGTGTCAGCCTGATGATGTCATCAGCGCATCTGTGCCTTTATTAGATCAGTGCGCATTCAGTGGATCGATGAAAAATGACCAGCGGATGACAATGACGTGTGTGTGTGTGTTTGTGTGTGTGTGGCAAGCTGTTTTCACATTTAGTTGATTTCCATTGTAGGGAAAACAAACACTATGGAAGTCAATGATTACAGATTTCCAGCTTTCTTCAAAATATTTTCTGTTGTGCTTAACAGAGGAAAAAAACTAGATTTGGAAAATGTACAGGATAAACGAAGAAACGTCCAAACATTCTCATTCACACACATAGACCACGGAAAGTTTAACTCGCCCAGTTCACCTATAGTGGATGTCTTTAGACAGTGTGGGGGAAACTGGAGCACCCGGAGGAAACCCACGCAACCACGGGGAGAACATGCAAACTCCACACAGAAATGCCAACTGACCCAGCCGAGACTCGAACCAGCGACCTTCTTGCTGTGAGGCGACAGCACTACCTACTTCACCACAGTGTCGCCCACAAATCGATTAAGCTAACTTAATTATTTTTCCAAATTTAAGTAGATTGAATATAAAAAATTAAGTTATCCCACCTAAAAACAAAAGGATTGTGTTGATTCAGCTCATTATAAATAATCAGTTTGAACACGCAGCTAAAGGAATGTTTTTGAGTGAATCCCAGTTCTATTTTATACATTTGCACCTACCATTTGACCTTTTAAAAAGATTGTGAAGGGCTAGGGATGGAAATATTGCCCTAAGAAATGGGAAACTACTATTACACATGCACACGCCATCACTACTGCACGTTGTGAACGTCGCTTAGCAAGTGTTTTTAGTTCATTCATATATAGAAGTTTAGCATAATGAACTG
>CAIGQQ010029922.1:286928-328808 GCA_903798035.1 Danio albolineatus | reverse complement strand
AAGCCTCCTGGTGTTGCAAGATACTTGAAAGACAGGTGAGTGGGTTTGACAAACCACCTGTAGCAACACTTTTCCCTCCTTACACTCCCCTCTTCTTACTGTAGTACTTAATTCTCTGAGCACTTACAGTTTCTTTATATAATTAACACTTCTTGCGTGTGTTGCCTCTTCTTGTTGAATCATTTAATGCCTCCTCAGTTGTAAGTTAATTTGGACAAAAGCATCTGCTAAATTACTAAATTAAACTATACTGCTTGTTCGCACCATGCTCGTATTTTTTGGATTTACCAACAAGAAAACAACATTAACGTCATATCAGATGTTATTCACTGCCGCACTGAAAAAAATGATTCAATGCTGTTTCCTTGGGTTTACTAAATTTTTTTACGTTAAGTGGCTGTAAACTATTTATTTGGGCTGAATTTAAACAAACAAATTAAGTTGAACATTATTAAATGTAATTTGTTTGTTTAAATTCAGCCCAAATAAATTGTTTACAGCCACTTAACGTAAAAAAAATTGAGTAAACCCAAGGAAACAGCATTGAATCATTTTTTTCAGTGCGCTAGTCTCTTTTTGACAGACTGTACCATGCTTAAGTCACTGGGTAACATTATCACAATTCAAAATATGTCACGTAATATTTTGCGATGGATATTATAAGGGACGATCGGCGGAATTTATAGATTTTTAAAAATATTTTGAATGTCATGATCAGAGCAAATTAATAAATCAGATGCTTGTTGGAAGTAAAAAAAAAAAATGAATGCCATGAACAATATTTACATTGTTGGGTCTCCTTTTGCAGTCATGTTGCTACTGTCGCTGGTGTATTCAGAAAAAAAAAACCCTGAAAGAATCAGAACACCTTCAGCGCTTCACGTGACGGTGCAAACCTAGGGGTAGGGGTGAAGGGGTAGAATTGGGATTGGGCCTAAAGCAGTCATGTCCAAACTCTGTCCTGGAGGGCCGGTGTCCTGCAGATTTTGGCTCCAACTTGACTTAACACACCTGCAAGGATGTTTCTAGAAGGCCTAGGAAGAGCTTGATTAGCTAGCCCAGGTGTGTCTGATTGGGGTTGGAACTAAACTTTGCAGGACACCGGCCCTCCAGGACCAAGTTTGGACACCCCTGGCCTAAATGATGACAAATGATTTTCAGTTTTGCGTGAACTATCCCTTTAAGAAGCCAAATATGTAAAGGAAAATTTCCTCTTTCAACTTTTGATCATCGTAAATTGGCAGATGTTGGTTTTAAAAAAAGTCAAATCATAATCAGACCTCTTTACAGATTAAACGTTAAATCGGCTTGCCATACAGAGAGCAGGTTCTGGCAGACCTGTAAGGGAATCAGCTGATATGGGAAATTGGTGGAGTGTGTGTGTGATTGTGTGTTCTGCTGACAGTATAGGTGTCATTGGCAGGAGCAGCTGCTGATAGTAGGTCAGTCTCTGGCCCACTGCACCACAGTACATGTGTTTGAGCCTGAAAGCTGCTGATGGGACGCCTGCTGTCCGAGCTCAGGTTTCATAGTTGTGAAGATGGCTTTATTATGACACCACTGAGCACGAGAGAGCGTTAACACACTTTTATTTCATTTAGTTAGAAATGGATATTTTATTTACTTGTAATTTTATTTTTGTTTATTAACTTTGTGAATGTCACAGTGGTGCAGTGGGTAGCACAATCGCCTCACATCAAGAAGGTCGCTGGTCTGAGCCCCAGCTCAAGTCCAGAGACGTGGTATACTGTAGGTGAATTGGGTTGGCTAAATTGTCTGTAGTGTATGTGTGTGAATGAGTGTGTATGGATGCTTTCCAGTGATGGGTTGCAGCTAGAAGGGCATCCACTGCGTAAAACGGATAGATCGGCAGTTCATTCCGCTGTGGCGACCCCAGATTAACTAAGGGACTAAGCCGAAAAGAAACTGAATGAATGAATGAATGAACTTTCTTTGCATTTATTTCTTTTATTACATTTTTTTGAATTTAAAATATTTGTTTATTTAAATGAAATCTTTGTTTGTTTACTTTATTTTAATTTACTTTTTTGTTATTAATAATGTAATATAATTATTACTAATAATTAATTATGACTAATTTAGTTTCATGTTTATTTAGATGTGTGTGTGCGTGTAAGTGTTGGGGGTAATGAATTACAAGTAACACGAGTTACGTAATATCACTTTTCTAAGTAACAAGTAAAGTAACACATTTAAACAAAATAAGTAATAATATTTTACTTTTAATGTTACTACTATGTAGTTTTAATGTTACTTTTTTTGAAAATGTAACAAGTTTTTCATTTAATTAATCAGCTTTTAAAAAATAAATTGCTGAATTATAAGTAAAGTAGTCACAATGAATCACGCAGTCAATGAGAGGAGGAGTTCATTAGTTTGAATCGAAGCATCGAAGAATAGGAAAACGTGATTTGTCTCAATGGACAGTGATTTTACTTGAGACAAATGGTACAAAAGTAGCAAACACATTGCTTTACACTTTCAATAATCTAAGTATCCAGCATGTATAGCGCCGTGTGAGGAAGTTCTCAGAAAACATTATCCTAAAATTTTTTTTTTTGATGTGTTTTTAAAGGTAAATAGAGGTGGAGGTTATACAGTGTGTTGTTAATTGCAGAACTCGTCTATTAAAAAAAGAATAAAAAATCTGTAAGAGATCAAGTCTCAGCCAGCTAATCTAAGGGAACGTAAGGAATTATTTTAGGAGTATCATAACTAAAACCTTAATATGCAATAAAAGTAATACCTTTTTAAATTTAATTTAATGTTTACAATGCAAATCCAATTAGATACACTTTATTTGGTAAACAAAGCAAGTCTCTCACATAAGATATCTATTAAAAGAGAGAAAATATGACTCCACAAACTGTACTCTACATAAATTAAAATAAACATTTTAATATCGGTCAATCAAATAAACATTTTAATATCGGTCAATCAAATAAACATTTTAATATCAGTCAATAGTATTAGTGAAATTAATTTAAAAACTGAATAAATATAAATTTACTCACGTTTACACAAGTAAATAAACCAAATCAAAATCTGCGTAATTCTGCATGCACAGATTCCGTGTGGGCCTACTCATTACTAACTATAAAAAGTAACTCTGTATTGTAATGCGTTACTTTCTAAAGGATATATATATATTACACACACACACACACATATATATATTAGGGCTGTCCAAAGATTAATCACATCCAAAATAAAAGTTTGTTTTGACATAATGTGTGTGTTATATATATTTATTATGTATATGTGATAAACACATTCATAGAAGCCAAAACTATATATAAAAAAGTTACATCAAAGTAGTTACATCATATTCAAATGTAAAATTTGTGTCATACACATATATTTTTTAGATATCTAAATATAAACCAACATTTTATCAAGTATATGCATGTGTGTATTTATATATTCATAATATAAATATACACAGAGCACACACAAATATTATGTTAAACTTTTATTTTGGATGTGATTAATCACTATTAATTTTTGGACAGCCCTAATATATATATATTATATGTATATACAGTACATGTGTTTTTTATTGAAGTGACATTTTTTGCAGGATATAATTTTCAACTCAAATTAATTTATAATATATATTGATATATATTATATTATATACTTATAATACTTAATTTAATTATCATTACTAACTGTTATATAATTACATGAATATTATTATTAACTTTAATCTTCTTGTTTGTTCATACAACTGCCATACCGGTAAAACAAATCCAATTGAATATGAAATCAAATTGCTATTATAAACGTATTAATCTTCTTCTTTGTCTCAGTGCTAATGAAAATAGTATAAAACACATACTGTCACACACAATCAGTGGTGCACTTGATTCAGAGGTGAAACTGGTGTCCGAATGACTGATAGTGCTCACATTATATTGAACACAGAGGTGTGTGTGTGTGTGTGTGTGTGTGTGTGTGTGTGTGTTGGACAGACAGATGGATGGAAAGAGAGAGAATTGGTTTGCTGAGTCTCAGCTGGCATTTTTGGTGTCAGCTGTAAAAAAAAAACGCCAGAGGCACAAAAAGTGTGTATGCATTGTTTGTGTGTGTGTGTGTGTCTGTGATCAAAGTTTCAGTCATTTTAACAATCGGAGCAATCTAAAACTGCTCAGAAGTCTTGTGTATGGTAGTAATACATTAAGGACAATGTAAAAAAAAAAAAAAAAAAAATCATCTTATTCTGTCTCTTCCTGTACAGTAGCTGCTGTGAGCATCTTCTTTCTGCATAAAATACTAGTCTGACTTGACAGTGAGAAATCCAGACTCTGAGTTCATGGAGGATTTGAGTTTCAGCTGACATGATGGTTGATGGATGGAGTGTTTGGAAGAACTCATTTCTATTTCAGAGTAAAAACTGTCATTAAAACTAGACGTTCACATTTAGTCATTTAGCAGACACTTTCATCCAAAATCGACTTACAAGGATAAAAGTTAGCATTTGCTAATATTAATGTTATGTGCTATTTTCCTTTTCCGGGTTAAAGATCGACATCTTCTCAACGTTGCTGTTTTGACTTGGTAAAAACCTAAAGTAATTGATGATTTATTTTATGTTGGGTTCAAGTCAGGTGATTGGCTGGGCCATTCTACAGCTTGATTTTCTTTCTCTGAAAGCGCTGAGAGTTTCCTTGGCTGTGTTTTGGATCATTGTTGTGCTGAAATGTCCACACTAGCTTCATCTTCATCATCATGCTAATGTAGATGTTGGACTGAAGCAGCTGATATTAGTTTACAAGACGAGGGGCAGAGGGTTGCTGAGAGATTTCAGCTGCTGTCTGGGCTTTCACTGCCTTTCTACACCTCCCTTTCTTCCTGTGTTCAATACATTTTCCCTGCATCATTTCATTTTATTACGCATAACTTCATTTGTTTTAGATATGTTTTCTTTGCATGTTTGGATTTCTCTGGTTGTAACCATCCGAGGAAAATTTTAAGTCAACAGCACCTTTAGAAATGTATTTTCTGAGAAAAATGATGACGTGTTTAATATTTATTGTCCACGCTGTATGTCTTTCTTTTCCCAAAAAGGAGCTTAATTATGCGTGACAGCATGCAGGATTTCTTATGACCCTTCCAATGATGAAATCAGTGAGAGACCGCTCCATGGATCAAATGTGAGTTTGTTTTTACTTTTTTTATGAGTTTCTGTGTGGCAGATATCATCGTCCATAATTTATCCCTAGTCTTCCATTATACAAAAGCAATTTATTCACATCTTTACAGCTTATATACTGAATCAGCACCATAAAATATGCTTTAAATCTTATTAAAGATGCAGCATATAGATCCATTCATTCATTCATTTTCCTTCAGCTTAGGCCCAATCCCAATTCTACCCCTTAGCCCTTCCCCTTACCTCTACCCCTCATTTTGCGCAATCACGTCAAGGGGTAGTGGTGTCCCAATTCTCTTTAGCTTGAAGGAGTAGGGCTAAGGGCAAGGGGTATACACCCCTTCGAACGAAGATTTTTCAGAACCACACTTAAAACAGAGGGGTAAGAAAATTTCCCAGAATACACCTGCCACAAATGAACCCGGAAGTAAGGAGATCCACAAATTAGTATTTTTTGTCATTATTACGATTTTTTACGACAAACAAACATATGTTTTAATATATTCATAACCGCGTTCATGTTTTACCGTCATGCTTTTAAAAAAAAACGCAAAAAAAAAATGCTAATTTTCACGATATCTAAATCCATAATCATAACTCCTGTACAGCAGTCCCACAACATTCTGACACACGATGACACTCGAATACCCTGTCAGTAATGTCTAGTGGCTGAGAATGAGCTTTTTACAGTGTCTGCTATAATGTTAATGTTGTTTTGGTGTGTTTACATAAAAGAGTATGGCCAAACAATAACACATCTGGAGTAACTCCAGCAGTCGTGATCGTCTGATCTCATATGAAGCAAGAGATCGCGATGACATATGATGACGTGTGCAGGTGTTGAAGTGCTGTCCCAATTCTTAGGGGTAAGTTTTGAAGCCCTTCTCCTTAACCCTCGGTTGTAAGGGCTAAGGGGAAGGGGAAGGGGAAGGGGTACAAAAATAGAATTGGGATTGGGCCTTAGTCTCTTATTTATCAGGGCTTGCCACAGTGGAATGAACTGCCAAATATTAAAGCATATGTTTTACGCAGTGGATGCCCTTCCAGTTGCAACCCATTATTGGGAAACACCCATACACACATATTCAGACATACACTACAGCCAATTTTGTTTATTCAGTTCTCCTATTAAGCATGTCTTTGGACTGGGGGAAACTGGAGCACCCCGAGGAAACCCACGCGAACATGGGGAGAACATGCAAACTCCAGACTGAATTGCCAATTGGCATAGCTGGGACTCGAACCAGCGACCTTCTTGCTGTGAGGCGAAAGTGCTAACCACTGTGCTACCGCGTCTAATTATTATTATTACTATTATTTTTATTTTATTTTTTTATTTTTATTATTATTATTATTAATAAATGTATTTAATTTTAATAAGTTTTCTGATATGGTAAGTGAAGATCCTTTCCAACTGGGATATTCGAAAAAAAATCCTTAGCATTTATACATGTATAAGTCTAAAATTTAATTCATACTGGTCTTAAAAATGTCCTGAATTTAACTGTTTATTTCTGAGAGTGTTCCAGTCCATTCACTTAGTCAGTGTGTTTAGACCTGCAACACGACACTATTCTCTAACACCAGTGTGTGATGTTGAAATAAGGATAAATGAGCGTAATAGAGGACTTCAGGATAAGAGAAAGCCATGTTGTGACGAGCACTGGCCATGTTTACGTGTCTTCAGCTGTTCTTCTGCTTCTGAAGGGATGATTCACCCTGCTGCTGTCACTCTCTGTCCGCCTGTTTACGTGTGTCTCTCTCTCTCTCTTTGCCAGCGTACAGCTTTCTCTTTGTACGCAGACCCAGGAGAGAATCTGAGGTCAATGCATTCAACACGCTTGAGTTTTGTGTATTAACAGCCGAGGCAGGTTTTGTCCTGCGTCACGGCTCTGCTTTCAGGCTCCGCTAAAAGTCTGAGCAGAAAACCAAATATAAAGAAGTGAAACGGTCTCGTATGAACTGTTTGTTCGCTGTCTTAACTCATTCGTTTATCAGAGAGAGAGACAGTTGAAGTCAGAATTATTAGTACTCCTGAATTATTAGTCCTCCTGTATATTTTTGTCCCCAATTTTTGTTTAACAGAAAGCTTTTTCAACACATTTCTAAACCTAATAGTTTTGATAACTCATTTCTGATAACTGATTTATTTTATCTTTACCATGATGGCAGTAAATAATATTTGACTAGATAATTTTCAAGACACTAGTATTCAGCTTAAGGGCTCTTTTATACTTAAAACATTCTTTTAATATTAGGTTTTTATGAAAAGGGGTACTTTTGTCACAGCTCTCCCCTACCAAGGGGTCGAGAAACATCAGAGCTTTTCCTTCAAGCCTTTAGTTTAACTTGATTTGCAACACTTTGCATAGGTAAAACTCTCTAAAATGGCTATTTAAATCAAATGCATGGGAGAATTCAGCTTTAGCTTTAAGTGCACTTCAATGGCTTAACTGGGTTAATTAGATAATCTAGACAAGTTACACTCACCGGTTACTTTATTAGGTACACCTTTCCAACTGCTCATTAACACAAATTTCTGATCAGCCAATCACATGGCAGCAACTAAAGGCATTTACGCATGTAGACATGGTCAAGACGATCTGCTGCAGTTCAAACCGAGCATCAGAATTAGGAAGAAAGGTGATTTAACTGACATGGTTGATGGTGCGAGACGGTTGCAGAAACTGCTGATCTACTCGGATTTTCATGCACAACCATCTCTAGGATTTACAGAGATGGTCCGAAAAAGAGAAAATATCCAGTGAGCGGCAGTTCTGTGTGTGCAAATGTCTTGTTGATGCCCGAGGATCATGGCCAGACTGGTTCCAGCTGATAGAAAGGACTCAAATAACCACTCGTCACAACTGAGGTCTGCAGAAGAGCATCTCTGAACACACAACATGTCCAACCTTGAGGCGGATGGGCTACAGCAGCAGAAGACCACACTTGGTGCCACTCCTGTCAGCTAAAAAAAGGAAACTGAGGCTACAGTTGGCACAGGCTCACCAAAATTGGACAATAGAAGATTGGAGAAATGTTGCCTGATCTGATGAGTCTCTATTTCTGCTGCAACATTCAGATGGTGGGGTCAGAATTTGGCACCAACAACATGAAAGCATGGATTCATCCTGCCTTGTATTAATGGTTCAGGCTGATGGTGGTGGTGTGATGATGTGGGGGATATTTTCTTGGCACACTTTGGGTCCATTAGTACCAGTTGAGCATCTTGTCAACGCCACAGCCTACCCGAGGATTGTTGCTGACCATGTCCATCCCTTTAAGACCCATCTTCTGATGGCTACTTCCAGCAGGATAATGCACCATGTCATAAAGCGTGATTCATCTCAGACTGGTTACTTGAACTTGACAATGAGTTCACTGTACTCAAATGGCCTCCACAGCCACCAGACTTCAATCCAATAGAGCACCATTGGGATGTGGTGGAACGGGAGATTCGCATCAAGGATGTGCAGCCGACAAATCTGCAGCAACTGCGTGATGCTGTCATATCAATATGGAGCAAAATCTCTGAGGAATATTTCCAGTACCTTGTTAAATCTATGCCATGAAGGATTAAGGCAGTTCAGAAGGCAAAAGGGGGTCCAACCCGGTACTAGTAAGATGTACCTACAGTAATAAAGTGGCTGGTTTGTTCTGTAGCCAATTCCAAAATGTGCAGCTTGGGGGGCTAATAACTTTGACCTAACCAGCTATTAAATTGAAAATATATATACATTCCAGCCAAACTAAAAGAAATAAGACCGTCTCCATTAGAAAAATATAATAGGAAATACTATGAAAAACGCCCTTTCTCTGTTAAACATCACTTGGGAAATATTTGAAACTGAATTAAACCTTCACAGCAGAGCTAGTCATTTAGTCTTCAGCTGTAATTGAAACCTGTGAGGCCCTCAGACCTGTGGCTGAATGTGTGTTGTTCCTCCTTTGGGTCTTTTCTGTTTCCTCTACTTTACAGTTTATCTCCACAATCAAGACGGAGGCTCTCAACAACCTCTCTGTTGAACAACCCAGCCGTATATTTTCTTTACTGCTACAGCAGAGCCCGGTCTCCAACAGTAAGATCTCTATGTTTGTGTGCGTAAGTGTGTGTGTGCTCAGACCACATGCTGCTCCTGAAATAAACACTCCGGCTAAATTTAGCATTAGCGCTGACCCCAGAGGCAGTGACTTCTAATGGATCACTAATGCAGCATTGAGACACCAGTCTGACTTCATGATGCGGGTCTGCAGAGGGAGTTGCTGGAGGTTTAGCTGCTCTGTATTTATGCCTCCCTTTCATTTCTCTCTCTCTCACACACACACACTCTCTCTCTCTCGTTCTCCCTCATGCTCTTTCGGCTAATGCAGTGAAGGTTGAGTGTGTGTGTGTGTGTGTGTTGTGGGTCTGGAATGACGCCAGTGGCTCTGCTTGACTGGATGGTGGGCCTCTGTCCTGAAGCAGACGGGGGTGGAGAGTGTTTTCTTTCTCAATGTGAGGGGGTGATAAGAGAACATGGCATAAAAAACAAAGTACACATGGTACAGTGATGATATAAAATTGTACAGCTTTGATTTGGTTTTACTGTACATTTTTTACAGTTTGCGTTTTTATGATACTTAAGTTGAGTTGGGCCAAAGTTGGGTCAACTCATAAAAAAGCTCTACAAGAAGTTGCCCTTTAATTTTAAGTTGAGTCAACTTTTTTATTTATTTATTTTTTTATAGTGCATCATTTTGTAATTGGGTTGGGCGATGTTGACCAATTGGCATCATACGATGTCTAATGTGAAACATTGCGATGGACGATGGCATCGTCGCTGTAGGCGGTGGTGAATAAATTATTTGTGTAAAATTAATTAATGCATAACGAATTAATTATTTGTAGCCTACCATTTCAACTACCTGACCCGTATGGTCTTTGTTTTACCCTGAACCAAATCATAAATTAAGATAACACACACAAATTACCATCTGTCAATCAGTTTTTCCGCAGTACTCTGGTATGAATCTGGAATGAAGAGTGATCTGTGTTGTTATAATGGCGTCGACAAACTTAGTTGGTAAAAAAAGGTGCACAGCTGACAGGAACCAACCAAAAGTATCTGAGGTTTTTGCTAACATTACTAAGTACAAAAGTGAAAGCGAAAGATTGAAGCATTGTACTGACGCTGTGACGTTACCTGACAGATTCAAGAGACTGAAGAGTCGTTACATAGAGACAAGATTAATGAAATATCATGTTTAACAACTATAGTGAGCGCGATCCAGCGGTACATCTATGATAAACTGTCGAGCACTGCTCTTTGGGGTTTTGTGCTGAAAGCACCCGCTGACTGTCTAGAGCTCAGCTGTGCCAGTATAGATGTGGGTCGTTTTTGTTCTAAAATGCCATTTTAAAACTAAGACTTATTATGGCCCGTTTCCACTAAGAGGTATGGTACGGTTCGGTACGCTTTTATGGCTGTTTCCACTGTCTAAAAGGGTACTGAACCATACTGTACCACTTTTTGGGTACCCTTTGCAAAGGGTACCAAAAGGCGGAGCTAGACATGCAGCTGAATGCTATTGTCATCCAGAGATACGTCATTCACTCGTGCAACAAGCCAGAATGAAAACAAAGGAACCAGCATGTTTTAAATACACAGCTGAGAAATTACACCGTAATAATATATACATACAATAACGAGCCATGGTCGACCCGAGCTCAAACAAACCTTGTTGTCGTCTTGATGAACAGCCACAAAGCCAAGAATAAGAGCAGATTCTCACCTGTGCTTCGTAGTTTTTTACAAGCCAGTCTAAAGCACGAGCGGTTTCACTTTCTCGCTTGCGCTTGTGTGTGCGTCTACATTTGAAATAAACTTCTTGAGCTGATGACTTAAGCTTGAATACGGGCTTTTGAAACCCGATCCTTTCATAAACAGACAAATGCGAGGCTGACGCATGCAAAAACAAAGGAGCAAATTATTTTTTTTCAGCAAACATGAAGAAACTGCTGCGTTTAACTATTATCATTGCCTTTTGGACTATTATGAACTTGGAATGACAGAATTACTTTCTAACAGAGGTTACATGTGCTGGTGAAGATTAAAGACGCAGATGAGAGGTTTGCACTGACTGCGGGCTATATTTTGTGTTGTTTTTGAACCCAAATAAGGACTAAATGTATGCTGTGTGTAGTTTTTCTGTAGTTGGTAAAATATCGCAGACTGTAAGGGGCTGCATGTGTTCATATATGCTGCATTTATTTATTTATTTTACATAATCGCAGACAGTAGACGCATCATTGATCTAGTTATAATCAGATCATGTTCATAAGAAGGTCAGTAATGAACATTTATGAACGCATATGTGAACGACCTGTACAGCTTTACTGTAGTAGCCATTTCCTCAAGTGAGAATGACGTTGACTGAAACTTTCTATCGTACACCATGCCCACCAAAAGAGTACCCTTGGTACCTTTTTAGCAGTGGAAACGCAAGCCTGATAAAGGTGACCCGTACTGACCCGTACCGTACTGTAACACTCAGTGGAAATGGGCCATTAGTGTAAACGGGGCCTACAGTAAGTGTGTATTTTTTCGCGAGGACGTTGCTACTGCGATGGGTAGGGTGGAGGATTATGATGCCGGCCATCGGCATTGTCCGTCGACCCAACCCTATTTTCTAATATGTTTTTTCAGTTTCGCTATTAATAAAATGGCAAATAAAGCCTCGTGTTCTTCAAACACAAACGGCAACAGCTTTCAATCAGAAACAGAAAAACAACAGATTGAGCGAGAGGAAAAAGGGCAGACAGAGAAGATTAACGAGACTCTGATGAGAATGATTAGTTCTGAATATGAAGAGTGAAAGACGGAAGTATATCAGAAGCAGTTTAATCATTTTGTCATTTACTCCAGTGAAGCCGGTGGTCTTCGTTGACCCTCAAACACATTAGTTGGTTTGTGTTATCAACACATCATGTTCAGCAGCATTTGTTGCAAAGACAAAACATGTTTCAGCTTGACTTTTTTAGCGTTCTGTTTTTCCCAAATTAAGCTATATTTCAATTCAGTTCACTCCATCTTTATTTCTACAGCGCTTTTACAGTGTAGAGTATGTCAAAGCAGCTTAACATAGAAGTTCTAGTAGATTAAAACTATGTCAGTCCAGTTTTCAGAGATGAAGATCAGTTTATTTCAGTTCATTGTGGTTTAGTTTTCACTGCTGAGAGTCCAAACACTGAAGAGCAAATCTATTGATGCGCAGCTCCACAAGTCCCAAACCAAGACAGCGGTGACAGTGGCGAGGAACAAACTTTACCAATTGATAAAAGTGAAGGAAAAGCCTTAAGAGAAACCAGGCTCCCTTGGGCACAACCATTTCTCCTTTGGCCAAACTTCTTGTGAAGATCTGCAGTCTAGGTGCTGGAGGCTGGAAAATGCTGGAGGTCCATCGTGGAAAATCTGCAGGTGTAAGTTACCAGCAGGTGTTCAGGCTGACCCACAGGATCAATGCGAAGACTCTTCTGTCACTATTTTCGGTCTTTCAGGAATCAGTCTCATGCTCTCCACTCCTTCATGAAAGCCATAGCATCTGCTCAGGGATACAGCCTGGTCCAGGATTATGGAGACCTCTAGATATCCTCTATGGTTGGCATCATCTCTTCACAGGTCTTGGATCACATCAATGGCGCTGCACAATCTCTAGAGGCATCAGGATGAGTATCCCAAGGTGGAAAAGAAAACAATTAGTGTAGCTGCTGTTCATTGTGTATTTAAACAAGAGATATTAAATATCAATGCAAAAATTGTGACTGCCAAATACTTGGAAGTGCATGAATCCAATAGAGCTTGGGGCTTTCGATAAAGTATGGTTTTGGGGGGGGGGGGCTGTGGAAATCTCAAGGAGAAGAAACAAATTGATTCAACATGATTATTTAATTAATTTGACATGGAAAACACAATTACACTGGACAAACCTATGCGCTTGTTTAAGTGTTATTATAGCTGACTAATTTTCAACATCTGTCCAAGGAAGGCTTGTTGTTTAAATTACATTTAAAATTATAATTGAAATGACAACACAAAGTCTTTAATAAAACACACATTTTAACAAGTAAACATTAGTAGAACACGCAGAACAGATAATGCTCAAACAAAGTTTATTAAACAGTTCAACGTAAACAAAGGCAGCTGCAGTTCACCGGCCGTCAATGGGGGAACGCAGACTGGACAAAAGGCAACAAAAACTTCACCCTCAGGACCCGAGACGAGGCTGAAGGAGCCAGTGAGGAGATAACCCCAGTAGCAGAGCGAGTGCTGGAACTGGCGAGCGCAGAGTTTGAGGCCGGACTCAAAACAGAGAGGTGACTGCAGATCACAGGTAAGGCATCAAACAAACTACACAACACTAACAAACTGAAAAAACAGCTAAGGTGGAAGGAACAGCACAGAATGTGTAGACACGTAATCCCAATAATCTGCCAATCAGCCTCAAAAAAGGGCTAATATATGTAGTAGAGAGAATCAGATCAAAAGAGCAACAGGTGAGGAATGTGTGCTGATTGTAAGACGCTAACAGCTAAAACAGATGATGACAGAGAAGCCCTGATCAAACCACACCCACAATATTAAGTGTAAAAATATTTAAATAGTGGTAAAATTAGATTAAAATAAATTAAGAATAATATTTTTTTATTAAATAAATGTGTGAAAAATTAAATTATAATTTATAAGTAAAATAAATATAATATAAATAGTAAAAAAAAATGTACAGACGCTCTTAAAAAATGCTGGGTTGTACAAACTCAACCATTGGTTTAAAAGTGTCATTCATTCATTCATTCATTTATTTTCCTTTGGCTTAGTCCCTTATTTATCATGGGTTGCCACAGTGGAATGAACCGACAACTTTTCCGGCATATGTTTTTTTTATGCAGCAGATGCCCTTCCAGCTGCAACCCGGTGGCTCAGTGGTTAGCACTGTCACCTCACAGCAAGAAGGTCGCTGGTTCGAGTCCCAGCTGGGTCAGTTGGAGTTTTTATGTTATCCCCGTGTTCGTGGGGGTGCTCCGGTTTACCCCACAGTCCAAAGACATGCGCTATAGATGAATTAAATAAGCTAAATTGGTCATAGTGTATGTGTGTGAATGAGTGTGTATGGCTGTTTTCCAGATCTGGGTTGTATGTGGAAGGGCATCCGCTGAGTAAAACATGCTGGAAAAGTAGGTGGTTCATTCCGCTGTGGCGACCACTGATTAATAAAGGGACTAAGCTAAAGGAAAATTAATAAATGAATGCTCGGTTTGTCCATGTTTGACCCAACGTGTTCTGGCAACCCAACATTTATTAAAGTGTTCAGTATATATGGGATGATCATATTTGTAGATCCTTGGAGGCTATAATATTGAAAACATGTGCTATAAACTACAGTTTTGGTCCATTTGGAGTAAAAATGAAGTCAAGTTTGGAACAACGTGAAGGTGAGTAATTAACTAATTCATCAATAAATAAAAGACGACGTGTAAAGTGTTGTCTGTGTCCTTCATCTTTCTCTCCTGTGTGTGTGTGTTTAGGTGGGAGGATGAGAGAGGACAGACGCCACCAGCTGCTCTTCACTTTCCCTTTGCTCTCATTCAATAACCCCATAAACTACCCGCGGTCAAACCACGTTACACTTATGCAAGATAATTCTGTCCCTTTTTTTCACCAAACAATCACCAGAGTCCATGCGCTCGAGGGCGAAAGCTTGAATCAAGTATGAGTCCATACAGAGCGATGGAACACTGTCACCATGGTAACAATAGATGTTGAGTGCGTAGGATTCTAAAGTGTGATGACATCATTGAGGAGTCCACTTCCTGCCGGTCCAAATCAATGACACACAGGGCTTAATCACTGTTGTGGAGCTCTTTTGTGTCTTATCAAGCAGGATTCATACAACGTTAAAGGAACAGTCTACCTTTTTGGAAATAGGCTCGTGTTACAACTGTCCTTAAACAGTTGAGTATTAGCAGTTTTCAATCCATCTTAGGGTCTGGCGGGAGCACTTTTAGCTTAGCTTATCATAGATCATTGAGTTGGGTTAGACCAGGGGTTCTCAAACTCGGTCCTGGAGGGCCGGTGTCCTGCAGAGTTTAGCTCCAACTCCTCAACACACCTCTAAGGATGTTTCTAGAAAACCTAGTAAGAGCTTAATTAGCTAACCCAGGTGTGTCTGATTGGGGTTTAAGCTAAAATCTGCAGGACACCGGCCCTCCAGGACCAAGTTTGAGAACCCCTGGGTTAGACCATTAGCATCTCATTTAAATGTTTTGGTCCCACTTTAAATTAAGTGGCCGTAACTACTATGTACTCACATCTAAATATAAAGACAATGTGCTTACTGTGTTCATAATGTATTACAGAACACTTCTGGTGCACTTTGGATGGGATACGCGTAGGGTTAAGGACAGGTTTAGTGGTATGGGTAGGTTTAAGGGTGGGTAAAGGTTTAAGGGATGGTCAACAGTGTAATTTTAAATGTAATTACAGAAATTAATTACAGATGTAATTACATGCATATATATTTAATCATTGTTAAGTACACTGTAAGAACATGTATTTACACAATAAATAAATTGTAACTAATTATTAATTACAGTGTAGGTACATATTAGTTAAGGCCACTTTATATAAAGTGGGACCATTTTGGTAATTTAGCTTAGCATAGATCATTGAAACGAATTAGACCATTAGCATCTCAGTTAAAAGTTTCTATAATTTAGCTTAGCATATATCATTGAATCGGATTAGACCAAGGGTGTCCAAACTCGGCCCTGGAGGGCCGGTGTCCTGAAAAGTTTAGCTCCAACTCTAATCAAACACACCTGAACCAGCTAATCAAGCTCTTTCTATATGTTCTAGAAACTTTCTGGCAGGTGTGTTGAAGCAGGATGGAGATCAACTCTCCAGGATACCGGCCCTCCAGGACTGAGTTTGGACACCCCTGGATTAGACCATTGTATCTCATTTAAAAATATCAATAATTTTCCTATTTAAAATTTGACTCTTCTGTTGATTTATTGTGGACTGACAGAAAATGAAAATTTGCTATTAGGAAAATAGGACATTTATCAAAACTTCTTGAATTTTTTTGAGCGAGATGCTAATGGTCTAATTCCATTCAATGATTTATGCTAAGCTAAGCTAAAAGTGCTCCTGCCAAACTTGGAGATTGGCTGAATGCATTTAAAAATGGTAAAACTCAACTTTTTAACTAGGGGAGTTGTACAATAAGCCTATTTGCAGAAAATAAATTATATAAAAGACTTTATAAATCTTTTAAGGAGTACAGTATAAAATAATTACTAATTGTAATGAATATATAATAGTATATGTAAGGTTAAACATGAGCAAAGAATGCTGTAAAAAGGTCTTTATTCTGGAAACTGTTTATCATTTTCTCAAACGATTAACAAACCAATTATCATTGAGAACAAACTATTATAAAAGCACAGTATATTCTCATTGATATTTACATTTTTAGAGCACCTTGGTGTCCAGACTTAGAAATGCGTTCAACCAATAACTTCCTGTTTCCCATGGCTATAAATATGAGGTTAAACAAGGGTTAAATTTAGTGTTTTGTTCACTCATCACAATAAGTAAAAAACTAAAGACAGAGCTGTGATTTGCAGCCTAAGATTGTTGAGACTTTTAAGATGGGAAGAATAGCAAAAATAAAATTAAAAAGGCAAAACGTTTTCACCATCAGCACAATAATGAATAGCTTCCAGATTACTGTAAGTGTAATGAATCAGTCAGAAAGAAGCAGTGTCTCCATTTGTTAGCATGAGACTTTCAGTGTGCAACATACTGTAATCTCCAAGAATCACAGCAGGAGAACAGCAGAAGTTAGTTTGGTTTGGTACAATCCAACATCACTAAATAGTTTGAAAGGGATCCAAGAAAAAAAAAAAAAGCCTGTGCTCTCATCCAAAAACACAACATTTTCTGTTCATATTCTGAACAAGAGTTCAAAAGGCGAAGAAATCAAATCATTTTTCACAGCCGCCTTTGCTCATATTTACCAAGAGTGCCAATATTATGAAGTGTGCTGCTTGTGCTTTTTGCTGCTTTAACTTCTATGCAAAAGCAGAATTATAAAGTATACAGTCAAGCCCGACATTATTCACACCCCATGAATTATAAGTAGACTGTTAGGTTGGGGTTAGGGGTTAGGGTTAGTGTAAGTTGACGTGTACTTGCAAAGTTTCTTATAGTCAGTTAAATGTTTGTTGAGTGTCAGTATCAACAGATATTAAGCAGACAGTCTACTGATACTCAAATGGACCATCAAAATAAAGTGTTACCAAAGTAACTTTAAGTGAAAATTTGCAAGGGGTGTGAATAATTTCAGGCTTGATTGTGTCAAAGGGTTGTCACATGCATTTAATAAAAATTCAAAGGAGTTTTGTCCAACACAATCACATGGCAATTCGTCAATTTTTGACTTAGTCGCTAATTTGTATGAATTTGTAAAATCTCTATCCTACATTTTAGAAGGATTAACTCACGCTTCAGAGTCTGTTGGGGTTAGAGGTGGGGTTTGGGGACGCGCCTCCTTTAAAAATAATGTTTTTGTACCAATGAAATGTACAAATTTGCAACATTTCTGACAATCTGCAAAATAGTTTCCCCCTAAGATCAGAATCCACAGATACTGTAGAACAGTGTTTCTCAACCAAGTTCTTGGAGGACCACCAGCTCTGCACATTTTCCGTGTCTCCTTAACCAAACACACCTGATTCAGATCATCAGCTCATTAGCAGAGACTGAACGACATCTAATGGGTCCATAGACAAAGGAGACATCTAAAACATGCAGTGCTGGTGGTCCTCCAGGAACATGGTTGAGAAACACTGCTGCAGAAGAACCACTTGGGTTCCTCAGAGAATATTCAGTAGACTGTACTTATTAGAATATTTTAATATTCCATAGAGCCTTTTGTGTTATGGAAAGATTCCATGAATGTTAAAGGTTCTTAATGGAAATAGTGATGCCAGTAAAAATGTATTCCTAGGAGTGACGGCGGCAAATCTTTATTTTATTAAAAAGCAAAAAATAATGTAACAGCTCGGAAAAGTGAAACTTAATGCAAATAAGCATTGATGTGATTCATAGACATCTACATTAGATGTCGCCTATGCTATTGTTGTCTATTGGAAGGAATGCGTCAATAGAGCCGCCATTTTAGTACAGGGTAGCACTCCAGGGTGCAGGGAAATGCGGGACCAAGGTGCAGTGGAGAACTGGCCATACAGAGCCAAAGATATATACATATACAATATATACATGATCGGGAGTTTTCTCGGTGGTCAGTGTGCAAATATATTTTAAATTACGAAAACTATAATTTTGCATCACTTTTCTACATGGATGTATGAGTGACCGCATGGGCATTGCTGATAAAGAGAATGTACGTGTACATGGATATGTATTATCCTCTCTCCCTGTTAAATTTGATCTAATCTGTGTCCTGAAACACCCCCCTCCCCCTCCCTCCTGCTTTCACTTCTCATTCTAACGGAGAGAGCGATTAACTTGTGAATGAATCCCTGTTATGAACCACTTGTTCACTTAGCCGACAATAATTCAAGTTTCTGGCACCACAGCTTCTTATTGTCATATTTCAATTACATTGTTGCTTATTTTATTCAACACAACTAGCATAAGCCTAGTATTTAGTGTGAGTTGGTGCTACTTTGCCTTATGGTCAGTGCAGTAAGAGACTGTATTATCATCATTAATGTTACCTGTTTAGCATCAAAGTTCGTAACATACAAAACCATAAACAACGAAGTCTTACCTATGAAATATAACGCCTTTGTGCCTTGTTTTCTTTGTTTGCTGGTTTCTACACCAGTACACAGCGCTGAAGTCTAGCATATTCACATTTGCTTTAGTCTTGACTAGTGCGGTTAAATGACTTTCGTCTTGGGAGCACTGTACAAATGTGGCGGCGCTATTGCAGCACACTCAGGGTCCGTATGCGACAACTAGTGTATATATCTATGGATGTGATACAGCAAATACCAGTATTACAATTAAAATCTTGTGAAATGATAACAACAAACACTTTCTAAAAGAAACTGATGGTTTGTCAAAAGAAAATCTTGTGTAATCACATTTTTCTGCCATGATTTACAGAAGACTCCCACTGAAATGTCATTGAACGTAACAATAGTTCATATCCCAAAAATCTTCTCAGGCATATTTCGAATGAGAATACACTCTTTGACATTGAGATTTGCCTCTGGTGGCATGGTGGCTCAGTGGTTAGCACTGTGGCCTCACAGCAAGAAGGTCGCTGGTTGGAGTCCCGGCTGAGCCAGTTGGCATTTCTGTGTGGAGTTTGCATGTTCTCCTCGTGTTCGCGTGGGTTTCCTCCGGGTGCTCCGGTTTTCCCCACAGTCCAAAGACTTGGCTATAGGTGAACCGAATAAACTAAATTGGCCGTATTGTATGAGTGTGTGTGTGTGTGTGTGTGTGTGTGTAAATGAGTGTGTAAGGGTATTTCCCAGTACTGTGTTCCAGTGGTGTAAAGTAACTAATTACAAATACTCAAACTACTGCCTATGGTCATTGTCTAAAGTAGAAAGATCAGTCCTGTGATTCCTGTCCAATTAAATCCTAGAAAGTAAATCACATAGAAAATCACATAGAAAGTAAATCACATCATACTAAACAACCTCAATACATGGGCACTTTATAAATGCAGCAAACCTTTTGGAAACATTAAAAATGTCCGAGAAGATGTCCAAAATCTTTACACGCAATGATCCAGAGACTTTTTATAGACTGCATGTCACTGACAATTATGAATGTCGACTGTATGATGACTGAAATCACCAAACAGCCTTAAACAATCACTAAATGGAACGAATGAAGAATGGAAGGAAGGGCCAAATAAAAGGAAGGACCGGAAGGAATGGAAGGAGGGATCGAAGAACCAAATAAATGAAGGAAGGATTCAAGGAAGGACTGAACAAACTAAGGAAGGAAAGAAAGAACGAAAAACGAACAAACAAAGGACCTAATGAAGGAAGGAACAAAAATATGAAAGAAAAAATGAGTGAACAAATGAAGGGAGGAAAGAAGGAAGGACCAAATGACTGAAGGAAGAATTCAAGGAAGGACTGAACAAACTAAGGAAGGAACGAACAAACGAATGAATGAACAAAAGGACCTAATGTAGGAAGGAACAAAAATATGAACGAACGAACGAGTTAAGGAGGGAAGGATGGAACAAACGAATGAATGAAGGAAGGAGAAAAACAAATAATTGAAGGAAGGAGAGAACAAACAATCAATTGAAGGAAGGTTGTAAGGAACGAACGAAAATAGGACGATCCCTAAATACACTGTGTTGTTCGTGCAGGGATGTGTAACATTCTGTAAACGCATCAACTTTTCTACAGTGTAATACTCACTACTCTTGAGTACTTTTAAAAGATCTACTTTTTACTCATACTTTGAGTAATATTTACTACAGATACTTTTACTCTACTGTACTTGCACTACATTTTTGGGCAAGTAATGGTACATTTACTTGAGTATGATTTGTCAGTACTCTATCCACCACTGCTGTGTTCCAGCTGGAAGGACATCCTCTGCTTAAACCATATGCCGGACTAGTTGGAGGTTCATTCCGCTGTGGCGACCTCTGAAATAGAGACTAAGCCAAAGGAAAATGAATGAATGAATGTATTTACCGTCACTTCCGGTCAGGTTAATGAATCTTTACAGAAAAAAAAATCTTCAAATTGTTTTTTAAAAACTGCTACAGAAGCTTTCTTTTTCAGATAAATGCTTTTCAGTTGGACTTATTTGTCATTAATAAATCCTTTTTAACATTGATAATGATAATAGATTTTTCCTCAGAAGCAAATCCACACACTGGAGTTACAGAGTTATAATACTGAGATCCACACAGCAGAAAAAAAGAAAAGAAAAGAAAACATATTAAATCAGTTTGAAGTCAAACAGTCAAGTCAAAAAGGCATTTAATTCCTTTATAAGACCCATTTAAAAGACAAAATCAGTATAGGTATTTTGAAGTCTAAAAGAAAGACTGATATGCTTCAGTGTTCTGCTTTGCATGGCCGTACACAGACACAGTGTGTATATTTAATGTTTCCGGGCCAGTGCTGATGTTAATTGTTTTAACATGTGTCAGGTTATGAGTCATGGCATCGTCGGGCTGGTTGCCGGGGCCTCCCTGTGATGTCATCAACATCCCAGAATAGCCACAGTACTAAAAGGGCTTGTTGGAGCCAAACGCTCTGGACGGTTCATCCGTTCAAACACTCCAGAGAGTGAAATCATAGAGTGAAGATATACAGTTAGTATAACATCCCAAAAATACCCAAGAGAGGGCCTGAAAACAGGAAGAGTTCCTGGAAAATCCCATTTATTGAGAGAAATGAATGAATAACTCTGCTCCAGCTCACTCCAAGAACTGCACACTTTCAGACTATGTAGAACTTTCCTTTTTGGTGGTCTCAGAGAAAATACTTTTTCCAGATCCTGCTATTGTTCACGAGAGAGCACTTCAATATTCACATTTTTTCAGATATATGTGTCACAGGTTTATTTCGGTCACACTTTATTTTAAAGGACACCTATTTTACCCCTTTTTAGTATTTATTAAAAGTCTTTTGTATCTCCAGAATGTGTCTGTAAAGCTTCAGCTCAAGACAGCGTTTATACAAATCAGATTATTTATTATACGTTTGAGTATATTGGAAATTTGAGCTGTTTTGACTTTGTAGCTGCTTGGTGCCTGTGCCTTTAATGCAAATGAGCTGCTTCTTGTAAAACTTGTGAAACTCATTCTTGAGGTGCAGCTGATCACAGAGGGTTGACACAGATCTTTTAATCCCAGTATCTTTGGAAATCCTGTTCTGACATATTCACACGCGTTACTACGGAGACATGTTAATACACGCCTGTTAATCAATTCCATGGGCGGGGAAAACCGCACTCCTATTGACCTTGATCCGCCCCGCCCACTTTTAATACTTCGCTCTTCCGCATTTTGTCATCCAACTTCCGGTACGCAGACACAGTACATCAGATGACTGTTTCGGAAAGTCATTACATAGAGTATAGTTTGCTGTAATTTTAGAAAAATGGCTTATACTGCTAGTTCAGTAAATGTTTTGAGCTGGGAGTGCAGTGAAACCTCCCTGCAACGATCAGATGGTCTCATATTGCCCCATCCATCATTACCAATAATGTGGGTAGACGATAAAGCCAGAGGTAACTTACGGGGATATTTTTAATTACTTTGTCCTGTCAAATGTGCACCCCAGCCAGTCAAGCAGTCCATGCCACTCAGCAGTCCATGCCACTAAGCAGGGATCAGTGGAGACTTCAGGATGTTCAAGCATGGCTGGTTCAGGAAGGTCCTGTAGCCACGCAGCCTTTATAGTAAGGCAAATTAATATATAAATAAATAGTATTATCTTGTAAGGTTTGTGTTAACATAAGTATTTGTGTTATAATACACAGCTGCTGACTCGGTTACCATCAGCAGAGCATGTATCTGGTCAAATCTCTTTATTTGTGAGGTATTGCACTATTCTTTAATGCAGAAGTGCGCTGGTTTTTGCGATTATTTTAGAACTTTTGATTCAGCCGCCTATGGGAGAAATGACTAGGAATAATAAACTGCAGAAAACGGTCAAACTACTCGCTCTACAAACAAGTGTTTGCATGACTACACAGACAAAGCAGAACAATATAATAAGAAAACATCAGTTTGCAACACCAAGCAGCAAAATGAGTTTTGTTTTTAATGTCTAAAAATTCATAGAAGTGAATGAGACCGGAAGTCTCGAGCCAAAAAGACTCAAATGGCTGCGCCCGCTCATACACAGAGAATAAGGTCAATACATCACGTTGCGGTGGGCCTTAAAATCATTGGGATTTGGATCTTATGTTTACGTCAGGAAATTTAAACAAAAAGACTTACACTGAAAAGAATTATTCAAAGGAAATTTTTTTTTCTTGTAGTCCTTGTAAACAATTTATTTAGGCTGAATTTAAACAAATCAGTTAAGTTGAACATTACTTTATATAATTTGTTTGTTTAAATTCAACACATTTAAATTGTTTGCAACAATTGTGTATTGTGTTTCTAACTCCAATATGACAATGGACACACTTTACCTACATATAGGTCTGTCCAAACAAATTTCAAAAATTGATTATGCATCATAGATGCTCTTTAATGAAGATCAAAAATTAAGACAACTATAAAATTACAAAGTTTAGTAGACATTTTGTAGTTTGTATATTTTTATCCATTTTTTTATCAAACCCACGCAACCACGACTCGAACCAGCGACCTTCTTGCTGTGAGGCGAACATGCTACTCACTACGCCACCGTGGCGCCCCAGTAGCATCATGTAAATGATATTCATCAGTCTGTTAAAGTTTTATAATACCACACACATTATTTTTATATTGTTTATAAACCTCTGCCCTGCACAGCATGGAAAGAAAAAAGACTACTTGTGAGTTTAAAATAACGTGAAAATGATATTTTGATATAATACACACATCATAAAGTCGCTGTTAGGAGATAATAGTAACAATGCAAAATACAAAGTCTGATTAGGAGAAAATAACAATTACTACTATTTTAGTTATGTTTTATACTAAAGTGTCTCAACAGAAAATCGAAATGATTTGTGCCAGAGCTTGTAAACTTGAATGTGTTTTTCGGCAGAGTTAATAAATCCTCTACATATCGAATCCAGCTGGAAGCAGAAACATGCTTAAAGGAGACCTTTTATGCCCCTTTTTACAAAATGTAAAATACGAGTGTGTTTGGGAAATTTCAGCTCAAAATATTCCACAAATAATGTTTTAGAAATCTTTGAAACCACCCTGTTTAGGCTAAAGTGTGTAATTTTTGTGACTGTCACTTTAAATTCAAAAGAGATCGTGCTCTTTTTTAAAAGAAGGGCGGAGCTACAAATACCTGAGTGTCAGCATAGTGGCAGATTCAAAACACGACACCGTATCTCTGTAAGGGTGCTTTCACACTTGGTTCAATTGCCTGGACCGTACCCTAGTTCGATTGTCCCCCCCTTGCCACCTTCTTGGTTGGTTTGTGTTCACACTGTCTTTTTTCCTTCGGAACCCCGGTACGTTTGCGTCATCAAGGCAATGTTTTGTGTACATCTGTTGCCAGGCGACGGGCACGAAAGCAAAGCGCCAAAATGGAAAGACGTCCGCACATCGCGGTCGTTTCGCTTTAAAGAGCCCATATTATGGATTTTTGAAAATGACCTTCCATGCAGTGTGTTAGACAGCTCTAAGTAAAGTGAAATGTCCAGCTAAGGCTTAAATCTGAAAGTGCAAAGTGTTTAAAACGATTGATTCATATAAAAAAGAGTCGACTCATTGTTGTTTAAATGAATCGTTATTAGAACGAGTCTTTAGCCGTTTCGGCTTGACGTCAACGCGAAACATAATAGTTGCGCGCGCAGACCCCGCTAAAATTTGAACTGCCCGGCCCCGCCCACAGACAGGAAGGAAAAGTGGAAGACAACAAGCACTGTATCGCAGTAAGTGTTGTAGCATAACCGGCTAGAATAATCGCATGACCAGCGGGACAGCAGTGACGTGTGATCTGAGTAATATCTAAGTAAATCTTTATTCTGTTTGATGGCAGTATAAAGATTTAGAGAGAAGTTATTGACAGCTTATGTAGTATTGTTTTTCGCGTTTCGCTCTTTGTAGACGGTCCCTAAGGACCGGTCTCTCTGCCGCCGGCACAGATGAGTTTAATATGATGCGTCCAGCGCGTAGGAAAGCTCATTTTTAGGAAAATAAGGTTGTAGGTGATTGTATACATTGCGACGGTTGAAAAGAGGTGCTATTTGTGTAGGAACACTGTTTCGGTCATGAGTTATTGATCCGGAAAACACGACTGCTGCTAACTTCTCTAAACTCATCGGCATTCTGGTTAAATCATGACCCGCGGACGCTGTGCTCTGAAGTGCGAGAGAAAAGCTGTGTTATTTTCCCTACCTGGAAATCTCTTTTTCCTACCTGGAGTGGTTGAGGTTTATTTTTGGTAAAATACCTAAGAATTACATCCTCAACACGGTGCTGTGATCACGTCATCTCTCTGAAGAGAGCTACACAAATCTACACGCTTACAACGCAGGATTTGTTGCACGGTTGTTGTTAAGGATGGATCAATACCCAGTTTATTTGGACCAGCGTGTTCTTCCAGTCGTGTTGACCGTAACAAGGTAAATATGGATGTAGTTGTCTGTATTGTGTTTGCTCCGTGCAGCATGTAGCGGTAGCCATTTAGCTTACTGCCGAATGTAACTATTTGTTGGCTTACAATAGTCCATGAAGTGTTAATTATTACTGAATGTTTGTTGTTATGATGAAGAATTTAGCAATGCGCTGTTGTACAAAAGCAGTGACTTGTTTTCAATATGTTCTGGCATCGGGCTCCTGACACGGACGTGACGTGGTGACGTGACGTGGTAGCGTCACGTAAAGGAGGTGCTTGGGGAAAAAGACTCGCTCAGACGATTCATATGGGAGTCGGTGGGAAAATGAGGTAAAAATAAATAGATATTATAAGACATCGAAAGTGTTTTTTAACCTTGCATACATATCATCCTGTTGTTTGGGACTTCAAAAAGTGAAATTTAACCGTTCTCAACCCACCATATGGGCTCTTTAACCTTTTGGTTTAGAACATACAGAAAGCGGCTCGCGTCTATCTGCCGCAAACATATTATACACGTTCAGAACATCACGCGATGTCCAAGCTGTTTTTGAAGGAGACAAGCAGACATTATCACTGTGTGTGCTCTGGCTCGGTCACGCTTGTCAGCACATGATACTCAGACACACACACACACACACGAATGAACGTTATAAAAACTATAGTTTGCTGTACTGTTGACGGCTCACTTCCAGCTGTTGGTACGATTGCATTCATACTACAAGTGAACCGTACCAGAGTTCACATGAACCGTACCCCACATTACCTCTTTCAGGCGGACTCGGGTACAGTTCACGGGTGCGCACCCGAGTTCAGAAGACGTGTTCACACTAGCTAAACGTACCGTACTATGACGTCAAACGAACCCGGGTGCGGACCAAAAGTGCTAGTGTGAAAGCACCCTAAAAAAGACAAAAAAAAAGGTGGCTCATAAGGCAGTCTATGGAGACTACAGTGTTCATCAGCATCATAATTTATATTGCCTCTTAATTGCTGACATTATCCAGGTGAGCGCTAAGGGCAGATGGCTGCTTTATGCTAATGAGAGAGAGATCGTCACTAATGGGTGGGGGACGCAGGGCTTTCCCCCTATGATGACCCATACAAAGGGAGAATGTCGATCAAAGTGTTTCTGCAGCTCGTTTTTATCAAGTGTGATTATAAAAAATACAATTAACACTTTTTTGCCATTAGAGGCTGGCTATAATCACACACTGTTGCCACACAACTGTTTAAACGTCTTATGAAAGTGATTTTCAAAAGTAGGCCCCTTTAAAGAGCCCCTATTATAGGTTTTTGAAAATGAGCTTGCATGCAGTGTGTAACACAGCTCTAAGTGAAGTTAAAAGTCCAGCTAAGGCTTAAATCTGAAAGTGCACAGTGTTTAAAACTATTGATTCATCCATAAAAGAGTCGACTCATAGTTCCTCAAACGAATCGCCGTGCTTACGAGTCTTTAGCCGTTTCGGCATGACCTGAACACGAAACATAAGCCCCACCCATGTGTGCGTGCGCAGACCGGGGAAGATTCGAAACCCCCAACCCCGCCCACAAACAACAGCAGCAAGCAAAAGTTGCCAGATTGGGCGGTTTTGAATTTGATTGTGCAGGTAAAAACCTTTTGGAGAGGGTTTGGACTGGAATCAGTCAGCTACATCTGGCAACACAGAGAAGAGCACTGTAGCAGACATGTGCTCAGCTGGATATTACCGGAGGTGTGCAGATGAACCAGAGATGAGACTGTGAAGAGACAGTGGTTGAGGTTTATTTCTGCAGAAATGCCTCAGCATTATAGCCCAGCCTTGTGCTGTGTTCCCTCTTAGGAGTGCTTCTGAAATGGAGCTTACAATGGAGGATTCAGAAAAGACTATTAGCCATAGGGAGCACCGGTACATTTCCCGGTGGCCTGACAGTGAATATGGCCTGCTATCCAACAAGTGCGAGTAAGTGCAATTTAAACGGTTGCCTCATTGTTTTCTCTAGTTTGTTAATGATGCATTTAATTGTATTTTGTAACTTGTAACAGCTTGTAGTGTATCTGGTTAACTTGTCTTCTCATTTCGTGTCTAAAAGCACGTTGTAAACGCGACGCGTGCCGCTTCGTTTACGGATTAAATTGCATTTGTAAACTTATGTTCCTCTGCTGTTTATCGTTGCTGTGGCCACCATCGGCTGTTCCTACACACGTGCGGCGGTCCTGTTTCATAATGGTTCAGCTTTTGCTGCTTTGTGCATTAATGCTGAATGTGTGTCACTGTTTTTACTTCTGGTTAACAAAAGAGTAATATGCTGGGAGACCGCTGAATGATTCATATAGGAGCCTCTGGGATAATGAGGTAAAAATAAATGCAAATTATAAGACAATGAAAGTGTTTTTTGACCATGCATGCATATTAGCCTGCTGTTGGAGACCCCAAAAACCAAAATATCACCCTTTTTAATGTATAATAGGGGCTCTTTAAAGCTTGCTAATCAGATTTCGGAGAAAACTTACTCCTTCGATACTATATACTGTCTATCTATTTGCCAGAGCAGATGAACAACAGTTTACTTCCTAATTATTCCCAAAAAACAAGTGATAAGGTTCTTCTCAAAACACTTCTTCTTCTTTTTTTTCATAAACTAACAGTCCCCAGTTTAGCATGATTGGTTTCCTGATACTCTCTGACAGTCATTCTGCTGGGACAAAATGTCCAGACGTCTGCTGTGATGGAGGAAGTCATTATGTCATCAGAACTCATCAGTTAGGTGAAGTCAGCGTCTCGTGTCCTCAGTGTGCACTAGTTAGTGTGTGTTTGTCTGAATGACCTCGTTCACACTGACAGAAATGCTGCTTCAGTGTCTGTATGTGAAGACGAATCTACTAACAAATCTCCTAAAACGAGATTTACTTTTGCCTAAAATATTATCGTTGGCTAAGATATCCGCAAGAGAAAAATGAGCATCCTGAGGAGAGTATGGGTGCACATTTTGAAATGACTTTAGTTTAGGGAGAAATTGTAATTTAAAGGCTTATTTTTGCGCATGCAGGCTACATTAATTTAATTAAAACAAAGCAAGTTCAGTGATATTGTGACATGATTAGTTTCAATTTAAAATAACTGTTTTGAATTTGGATTTATTCATTCACTCATTTTCTTTTCGGCTTAGTCCCTTTATCAGAATCAGAATCAGTTTTATTGCCAACTCTGCTTCACACACACAAAAAAATTTGCTTTGGCTACAGAAGCTTCCAGTGTACATAAAGTAACAACACAGAATAAATATGAAAAAAAGACGATAGACATTAAACAGAGATGCAGTCAGTCCAAAAAGATCTGGATGTTGAAATGTATGCACTTTATTTATCAGGGGTTGCCACAATGGAATGAACCGCAAACTTATCCAGCATATGTTTTAAACAGTGGATGCACTTCCAGCTAGGAAATAGCTAGGGACAACATGCAAACTCCATATAGAAATGCCAACTGACCCAGCCGAGGCTTGAACCAGCGACCTTCTTGCTGTGAGGCGACTGTGCTACTCACTGTACCACTGTGACGCCCAATTTGAATGTTTTTAAAATGTAATTTATTCCTGTGATGTTTTAGTTTCCATGCAAAAATGCTAATTAAACATGTACAGTTGAGGTCAGAATGATTAGCCCTCCTGTTCAGTTTTAAGTTCTGTTTAATGGAGAGATTTTTTTCAACACATTTCTAAACATAAAAGTTTCAATAACTCATTTTTATTAACCAACTTCTTTTATCTTTGCCTTGCCCATGATGACAGTACGGCGTCACGGTGGCGCAGTGGGTAGCACAATAACCTCACAGCAAAAAGGTCACTGGTTCGAGCCTCGGCTGGGTCATTTGGCATTTCTGTGTGGAGTTTGCATGTTCTCCCCGTGTTCGCGTTGGTTTCCCTACGAGCCCAAAGTCCAAGTCCAAAGACGAATTATAGGTGAATTGGGTTAGCTTAATTGTCCGTAGTGTATGAGTGTGTATGGATGTTTCCTATTGATAGGTTTTAGCTGTAAGGCCATCCGCTGCGTAAAACAAATGCTGGATAAGTTGGCGGTTCATTCCGCTGTAGCAACCCCAGATTAAAAAGGGACTAAGCTGAAAAGAAAATGAATGAATAAATGATGACAGCACAAAAGATTTTACTAGATATGTTTCAAGATACTAGTATTCAGCTGATCAGTGACATTTAAAGGCTTAACTACAGTAGGTTAAATAGGTTAACCTTTCATTGTATAACGAGGGTTTGTTCTGTAGACGATCGAAAGATACTGCTTTACTAATAATATTGACCTTATAATAGGTTTAAAGAATAAAAATAAAAACTGCTTTTATTCTAGTCGAAATAAAACAAATCAGACTACCTCCAGGAGAGAAAATATTATAGGAGATACTGTGAAAAATTCCTCGCTCTGTTGAACATCATTTGGGAAATATTTGAAAAATAGAAAAAATTGAGAAGAGGGCGAATCATTTTGACTAATAATTTAGAATATCGCATGAAACATTTGCAAATAAAGCAGTTTCCATCCAATCAAAGGTCAAAAAGAGCAAAATCGTCTCTTCCTGATAAACTGGCGTCAAATATCAAAGAGACAAATGGAGTTTTCTCCATTAGAAGAAGCAACTGTGGGACTTTTATTTAAAATAATAAATTACTTGCACCTTGGAAGATGAAGCCAAAACTTATTGAACGCGTGGTGGTTTTTGAAGGTGTAAGACTGCTCTTTGATTAAAAAGTTTGTCATAGTTGGGCACATAATTTTTTAATGTACGTTAGTGTATGATGGTGTTTCCGTTGAAGTGCACATGAAACTTTTATTTCAGTATGTTGATGTCCTTCTAACTGAAACAGAATATTGAATAATCTTTTCGTGCATCATTTGTTCATATCAAACTAACCGGTAAAGGGGCGAGGTTAAGTATATTGTGGCTGAAGCGTCAAACTGACGTCAAAAAAGACGAATGTGGAAGGATTTTTTTTTTTTTCCCCAGTGGATTCACTTCTTCAGATTAATTGTTGACCTAAAGAATAATAATGTGCGCTAGCAAAATGAACTGTAAATTTAGATTTCACAAGAACTTTTTCATGCAACATTCCCACACATAAAAACTAGGTGGATGGAGGCACAGCTCGTGTAACATGATCCTTCAGAAAAAGTGATCTCTTCTTACAAAATCATTTTGATGGATAAATCATTGAAGATAATATATCACCTCTGAAATATTTTTTTGTATGACTTTTTGCATAGTAACAGGCATGATTGTTTTTTTTTTCCTGAAGATGCCCTGCTGCAGTCTTCAGAAGTGGGTCAGAGAGTCATGCTCGACTGCATCTGTGAATGAAGACTCTAGTGTTAATCTCAGTGTCTCTCTGACTCTCTTTAGCTCAAGCACATCCTCAGTCTGCAGCTTTAAAGGGATAGCTCACCCCCCAAAAATGAAAATTCTGTCTTAATTTACTCATCCTTGTTTCAAACCTTTACTTGGTTTCTTTCTTCTGTTGAACACAAAAGAATATATTTTGAAGAAAGCTGGATACCTGTAACCATTGACTTCCATATAGTTTTTTCCTCTTATAAAAGTCAATGGTTACAGGTTTCCAGCTTTCTTCAACATGTCTTCTTTTGAGTTCAACAGAAGAAAGAAACTAAATAAAGGTTTGTAGCCACTTGAGGATGAATACATTTTCAATTCTGGGTGAACTATCCCGTTAACTGAGCTGTTGTTTTGTTGTTATGTCCCACACTCAGGGCAGATGGGTTTCAGTATATTCTGAATGAAAATGAAGCTGGGTAATAGAACTGCATTTTTAAATAAAATAATGGTTCTTTATGGCACGTGATGTTTCCATGAAGAACCTTAACGTAACATGCTCTTTTAGATTCTTAAAAAGTGATTGTTTTGAGAAGGAAGGTTCTTTAAGGAACAGTAAATGGCTTATATTGAATTGATTTTTTTTCTATTGTTTATTGTTTTTTTAAATTATTTACTTATTAATTGTTCTTTTTAGATATTTTTTTTACTTCAGCATGGTACTTATATATTATATACACTCAGCAGCCACTTTATTAGGTACACTTGTCTAACTAGTCGTTAATGCAAATTTCTAATCGGCCAATCACATGGCAGCAGCTCAATGCATTTAGGTATGTAGACATGGTCAAGACGATCTGCTGCAGTTCAAACCGAGCACCAGAATGGGAAAGAAAGGTGATTTTAGTGACTTTGAACGTGGCATAGTTGTGGATGCCAGGCGGGCTGGTCTGAGTATTTCAGAAACTGCTGATCTACTTGGATTTTCACACACAACCATCTCTAGGGTTTACAGAGAATGGTCTGAAAAAAAAAATATCCAGTGAGTGGCAGTTCTGTGGGCAGAATATGAAAGGATGGATCCATTCTACCTTGTATCAATGATTCAGGCTGGTGGTGGTGGTGTGATGGTGTGGGGGATATTTCCTTGGCAAACTTTAGGCCCATTAGTACCAATTGAGCATTGCGTCAGTATTGTTGTGAGTATTGTTGCTCACCATGTCCATCTCTTTATGACCACAGTGTACCCATCTTCTGATGTCTACTTCCAGCAGGATAACACCATGGCATAAAGTGCAAATCATGTCAGACTGGTTTCTTGAACATGACAATGAGTTCACTGTACTCCAATGGCCTCCACAGTCACCAGTACTCAATCCAGTAGAGCACCTTTGGGATGTGGTGGAACGGGAGATTCGCATCATAGATGTGCAGCCGACACATCTACAGCAACTGCGTGATGCTATCATATCAATATGGACCAAATTTCCGAGGAGTATTTCCAGCACCTTGTTGAATCTGTTCAACGAAGGATTAAAGCAGTTCTGAGGGCAAAAGGAGGTCCAACACGGTACTAGTAAGCTGTGCCTAATGTGGCCAGTGAGTGTATACTGTATATGCCTGCATGAATATAATATATAAATAAAATTATCACTAATTAACAAGGTTTAATAATCCATAAAAAATAAAAATGACTACATATAGGAGATTTTTGTGAAAGTAATTTTATAGTAACAGTTTTATAGTACAAATTATTTTTTGATAAATCTTTGGCACACTCAAAAAATTTTATTAGAGAGTATGGCACATTTTGAAATCACTTTAGTTAAGGGAGAAATTGTAATTTAAAGGCTTATTTTTGCGCATGCAGGCTACATTAATTTAACTAAAACAAAGCAAGTTCAGTGATATTGTGACATGATTAGTTTCAATTTAAAAAAACTGTTTTGAATTCGAATGTATTCATTCACTCATTTTCTTTTTGGCTTAGTCCCTTTATCAGAATCAGTTTTATTGCCAAGTGTGCTTCACACACAAGGAATTTGCTGTGGCTACAGAAGCTTCCAGTGTACATCAAGTGACAAGTGACAACACAGAATAAATATGAAAAAAATGATAAACAATAAACAGAGATCCAGTCAGTCCAAAAATAACTGGATGTTGAAATGTATGTACTTTATTCATCAGGGATGAATTCCACAACAGAATGAACCGCAAACTTATCCAGCATATGTTTTACACAGTGGATGCCCTTAGGAAATAGCTAGGGACAACATGCAAACTCCACACAGAAATGCCAACTGACCCAGCCAAGGCTCGAACCAGCGACTTTCTTGCTGTGAGGCGACTGTGCTACTCACTGTACCACTGTGACGCCCAATTTGAATGTTTTTTTAAAATGTAATTTATTCTTGTCATGTTTTAGTTTCCATGCAAAAATGCAAATTAAACATGTACAGTTGAGGTCAGAATGATTAGCCCTCCTGTTCAGTTTTAAGTTCTGTTTAATGGAGAGATTTTTTTCAACACATTTCTAAACATAAAAGTTTCAATAACTCATTTTTATTAACCGACTTCTTTTATCTTTGCCTTGCCCATGATGACAGTACGGTGACACGGTGGCGCAGTGGGTAATCGCCTCACAGCAAAAAGGTCAGACTGAATTTACTGAATTGTTTTTTTTTTCTTCATTTTTTGCAGATTAATACATCATCAACCTCAAATTTGAAACTAAATAATAATCATCTTTTGATGTTTGAAAACATTCAAGACTGAAAAAGGTTTAAGTTTCAGGTCTATGCTCAAAAATGATTTGATTTTTGCATAATATACTCCCAAAATACAAAATATCAAATAAAAAATATTGAATTTAAATATTGTACATTCAATTGCAAGGTAATTTTAAATGTAAAATTAATTTAATTTTAAAACCATTTAAAAATAGAAAATATTTGATAAAAACATTACTGAACTAATATAGTGTATATATAATTTAAATTAAAATGTGAATTTCAAATTATACGTGACAACTCGGGACATGATAATATATAGTTTCTAAGTATGTCAAATATCCAATTTCTTCGTTCTGCTAACAAGATAGCAGCAAGTAAACAACTTTAATTTATGAAAACACTGCATTGCTACTGTATGTTTATGTAAATGTAAAACTATCATATGTAAATTTACACCAAACCATTAATGTATATATACTGCATATATTTCCCTCATGCAATTTTGTAACAACAGTGTGCAATCTTCAGAGAAAGCAGTGTCTCAGTGCACGTTCTCAAAGAGGCACAAACACTGGATTTCAGCACACAGTACATGGCACTAATTAAGATCTTAATCTGAGAGGATGTGGAGGGCAAGTTTCACGAGGACAAACACACACACGCACACGCAACATCTGAATATACTAACAAATCCAGAGGAGGAAGAAAAAATGATAATGAATATGAAAATACATTAAAGATGGAGAAAAGTAAAGAGGCAAGCATGTCATTATGGATCTGGTGGGTGTAGAAGAGGCCATTTTCTTTCACATTAATGGCACATGACATTTAATGCTTTAGCATAAACGTGTATTTTTGTAGCAGAGGAAATGTGGTGGGCGTTGATGCCATTTTTGTGCATCATTCATAATGCCTGCAGGTGAGAGAATGGACTTGATGTCATTTTTTAGGACTCGAAATTGTCATTTTTCAGAGAATGTCACCATTAATTCCATTCATAAACATTTATAAAAAGGAAGATCGCGGCTTTGGTAAATCATCTTGGGCCTGTGACGCAAATACTCAAGAGGAGCTGTTAACCTTACAGGAATATTTGTACTTTTTCTTTTCTATATTTGGCTCTAATCATATACTGGTTATAATAAAATACTGGTTACCTTAAATAGCTGAGTCATTTGAACTTATATTATATTAAGCTGACCTATAAAATTCAGTTAACTTAATAACAGTTTTATAAGTTACAATTAACTAAAAATATATGTTGTCATGACTAATTGATCATACAATTTTTAACAGTGTGTGTGCGTAGGCTGAAAGACTTTAAGCAATATTGTGTTGATGATGGAAAAAAAAATATTTCTGTCATGCCCAAAACAATGCAATGCTTTGGAAAATTTATAAAACATCAAATTTGTTAAAAACAGAAAATACTTTCATGTTAACACTATACTGGCCACTTTATTAGGTACATCTTTTGCCTTTAGAACTGCCTTAATCTTTCGTGGCAGAGATTTAACGAGGTACTGGAAATATTCCTCAGAGATTTTGGTCCATATTGACATGATAGCATCACACAGCTGCTGTAGATGTGTCGGCTGCACAATTATGATGCGAATCTGTCGTTCCACCACATCCCAAAGGTGCTCTACTGGATTGAGTTCTGGTGACTGTGGAGGCCGTTTGAGTACAGTGAACCATTGATGATTCTCTGACTGAGATAATTCTCGCTTTATGACATGGCACGTTATCCTGCTGGAAGTAGACATCAGAATATGGGTACACTGTGGTCAAAGGGATGGACATGGTCAGCAACAACACTCAAGTAGGCTGTGGCGTTGACATGATGCTCAATTCGTACTAATGGGCCTAAAGTGTGCCAAGAAAATATCCCCCACACCATCACACCACCACCACCAGCCTGAACGATAATACAAGGTAGGATGGATCCATGCTTTCATGTTGTTGATGTCAAATTCTGACCCGACCATCCGAATGTCGCAGCAGAAATGGAGACTCATCAGACTAGGCAGCGTTTCTCCAATCAACCTGTGCAAACTGTAGCCTCAGTTTCCTATTCTTAGCTGACAGGAGCGGCACCCGGTGTGGTCTTCTGCTGCTGTAGCCTATCTGCCTCAAGGTTGGACGTGTTGTGTGTTCAGAGATGCTCTTCTGCATACCTCAGCTGTAACGAGTGGTTATTTGAGTTACTGTTGCCTTTTTATCAGCTGCAACCAGTCTGGCCAATCTGACCTCTAGCATCAACAACGCATTTGCACCCACAGAACTGCCACTGGATATTTTCTCTTTTTGTTTTAATTGTCTGTACAGTTGTGCGTGAAAATCCCAGTAGATCAGCAGTTTCTGAAATACTCAGACCAGCCCGTCTGGCACCAACAACCATGCCATGTTCAAAGTCATTTAAATCACCTTTCTTACCCATTCTGGTGCTCGGTTTGAACTGCAGCAGATCGTCTTGACCATGTCTACATGCCTAAATGCATTGAGCTGCTGCCATGTGATTAGAAATTTGCAATAACAAGCAGTTGGACCAGTGTACCTAATAATGTGGCCAGTGACACTTCACAATTATAACTGTTTATCACTTTACAACCATAAGAAATATCTTACAAGTGGCAGGAAAACGTTATGAAGAGAAAAATCAAATGTCATGTCACATAAATCAATCAGAGAAACTTACAATCCAGCGATGCAGGTTTCTTCTTTTTGTTGATTTTTTTTATAATAGCAAGATGAAAAGATAAGACGCATGTCAACTGTGAACCACACTGGCTCAAAGTATTTTTCCCTGCAGCGTTTCTGAAAAACACACACAGGTAAGAGAAACACGTGCGAGTCCCACACATGCTGCAGTTTCCACACATGTAATCTATAGGTTTACAGGAAGCAGCTCTGTTGTGTACAGTAATGTGATGTCTGATGCAGTGCTCTTCTGTTTGTGTGTGTGTGTGTAATGAGTGTATATGTGCAATGTCAATGCAGTATTGATGGGCAGACAATGTTTCATCGATTGTTTTTGCAGTGACCTTCAGCTCTGTCTGCTGTATCTGTTTGGGCCTTTATGAGCACACACACATACACATGTTGGGTTTTCATGATTTATGGGGACTTCCCAAAGACATACTGTATAAACGGTATATTCGGCCCTACCAGTAAACCCCAACCATCACTGAAAACATTCTGCAGTTTTACATTCATAAGTATTTCATTACATGTGATTTATGAGCGGTTTTCCTCTTAGGGGCCAAGGGACGTCCCCAGAAGGTCAAGCTTTGTTGGTATTACTATAGTTGTGGAGACTTGTGGAATCCGCACAACGTAAGGAATACAAGACACACACACTAACTGGGCATCACAGCGGTGCAGTGAGTAGCACAATCGCCTCACAGCAAGAAGGTCGCTGGTTCAAGCCCCGGCTGGGTCAGTTGGCCTTTCTGTGTGGAGTTTGCATGTTCTCCGGGTGCTCCAAGTCCAAAGACAAGCGATATAGGTGAATTGGGTAAGCTAAAATGTCTGTAGTGTATAAATGTGAATGGATGTTTCCCAGTGATGGGTTGCAGCTGGAAGGGCATCCGCTGCATAAAACATATGCTGGATAAGTTGGCGGTTCAATCTGCTGTGGCGACCCCAGATTAATAAAGGGACTAAGGCCGTACTCACATGCTATCCGAACCGTGCTCAGGCCCGTTTCCCGGATCGTTTGAGAAGTGTGAGCGCTCTGAATCGGGCTCAGGCACGGTTCGTTTGGCCGGCCCTGGCCCGGTTGGAAGAGGTGTGCTTAAGCCCGGTTCACTTGGGCTTGAGCCCAAAACTGAGGACGCAACGTCACTTGCTGCGACGCACGAGCAGCACGATTTCGTGAAAATTTCCGAGCCACAAAGGCGATAGACCTGTTCAACATTATGCTGTGACCGGGTTGTGCACAACTGCTGAGCAAACGACTCAAGAAAATCACTAACAAACTCAACAAAGCTGTGGACTCCATTGTGCTCAGCATGCTCAGCGTAGCTCTTCCTGTTTATCTTTAGTACGTCGCACTATAATGACGTAAGCGGGCTTGGGTACAGATGCTTAAAACGCAGTGTGAGTGCGGGCCGTCGGGGGAGAGAGAGGAGGGGGCACAATCGTGTTTCGGCCCAAAATGGGCCTGGGCACGGTTCGGATAGCATAGTGTGAGTACGCCCTAAGCAGAAAAGAAAATGAATGAATGAACACACACTAACTTACACACTTCTTTACTTATTCAAACCCACCAGACTTTGAAGACTTAATACTGAGTTTCTGTTGCTTTCCCAGCATGCACCTTAATGTCAAAATGACAATAAAACGCTTTAATAAAAACACACTGCAAATCGATTTGATGTCAAAATGTTGACATCCGTTTGACATCCACAAATTGATGCCGTTTTGACCACTGAATTAACAACAATTACAGGACAGTCCTGTAATCAATTTTTGACGTGTTTCTTGAAACCTGTGTTAGATGTCAATTTGATGTCGTTTTGACAGTTAGTTAATTGCAGTTTTGATGATGTTTTCACATTAAGGTGCCTGCTGTGGGTTATTATCATGATGTTAAAAGTTCATAACAGACAGATTGGGTATTGTACAAAATCTATGGATTTATGATGAATCATTTCAAGAGTATAGTAAGGTGCAATTTTGTCCCATTCTTCCTGCAAACATTTCTTAAGGCAGGCAACAGTACAAGGTATTTGTTGTCACATTTGTGCTTCACATTGTCTATTGGAGACAAGTCAGGACCTCAGACAGGCCAGTCAAATACCTGTATTTAAGTACCTGTATATAACTGAAATACTGATTCATCAGACCACAGTACTTGTATCCACTGTGTGATGGCCCTATCACTTACTAGTGATTTGTTGATGTAACTACATATTGAAGGTTTGACAAAGAAGTCCTGAGCCCATATGGTGATATTGCTTACAGATGAATGACAATTCTTGATGTTCAGCTTAGGCTTGCTTAAATAAAGTTGACCTGACAAAACATGAAATATTTTGTGTTCATATTATCTGCAGTGAAATACAAGTCAAAATACATTTGGAAATCACTACTTTCTTTTTGTTTTCCATACTGTCCCAACTTTTCAGATTTGGGGTTGCATATTTACACATATTTACATAATTAAATAAAAAAAGACTGAATGATGGGCTCAAAAATCTGTGGAAATCTGCAGATTTACTTTCATAATATTTTTTTAATCCTAATATGGATGTCAATGTTTACCAGTTTCCAACATTTTTCATAATATCTTCTTTTGTGTTCAACAGAATAAAGGAACTCAAACTGGTTTGGAACAAGTCAAGGGTGGTTAAACAATGTAAAGGGACATTTCAGCCAAAAATAAACATTCTGTTCTTCATTTACTGGCCCTCATGTTGTTCAGTCCTGTTTGACTTGCTTTTCTTTGTTACAGAATCCGATCACCTCTGGACTGTATAGAAATAATATACTCTTTTCCTCTTTCAAAATGACAAGGAAGTAGTCATATGTCCGTTCAGTCTTGTTACCCAACACATTTGCGACGTAACACTCTACAAGAAAAATAATCACAATGGACTGAGCTTGTGCCAAACAAAAAAAACAAAAACAAAAAAAAAACAGTTTCCTCTGTAGTTTAGTGACACTGAGGCAGAGGGGAAACATCAGGAAGAAAAGAGCATGTGATGTCTTCTGCCATTGACGGCCCTTTCTCAGATCATTACCCTTAAATTCTCTCTCTGCTCTTAGTTCTTTAGAAAGATATGATGACTATGAGGAGGAAAGAGAAGATGGAGAGAAATGGGAAAAACCCGGTGACATCAGAGACGCAAATAATGTGACATTAGTGTTAATCACAGGACGTTCAGTGGGATTTTTTAAATGCATCTGCATCATTAAAACACACACACACACACACACACGAGTGTTAAAACCACATGTAGACTAATTCTGCTGCTGTTATTATATTAGACCACAGCTAGATTTCAGCAACTCTCACATGATCGCCTGCTAAAGCTAAACAGGACTGTTCCTGGTCAGTACCTGGATGGGGGACCACATGGGAAAGCTAGGTTGCTGCCGGAAGTGGTGTTAGTGAGACCAGCAGGGGGTGCTCAACCTGCAGTCTGTGTGGGTCCTAATGCTCCAGTATAGTGAAGGGGGACACTATACTGTCAGTGAGTGCTGTTTTTTGGGGTGAGATGTTAAACCAAGACCCTGACTCTCTGTGGTCATTAAAGTGCAAGGATGTCCTTAAAAAAAAAATAATAATAAAAGTAGGTAGAAGGGGTTTAACCCCGGCATCCTGGCCAAATTTGCCCACTCGACTCTGTTCATCATGGCCTTCTAACCATCCACATATCATAATTTGGTTGATTACTCTGTCTCCTCTCCACCAATCAGCCGGTGTGCGGTCTGGTGCAATATAGCTGCCGTTACGTCATCCAGGTGGGTGCTGTACACTAGTGGTGGATGAGGAGATTCCCCCCCAAAAATGTGTAAAGTGTTTGGAAAAGCTCTAAATCTAAGGAATTATTATTATTATGTTAATGTAATTTCAACTGCAGTATTCAATGTCATTTATCTCGTTTTGAACACAAAAGAGATGTTTTATAGTTTGAATTGCACTGAATTTGAGTTTTGGTCAAATATTTTGTGCTTTTTAAATGAGATAATTCACATGCTAAATGTGCAACGTACAATACACTGTCAGTTAACAGTTATATGGTTTCATTGTCTGGATCACCATTAGTTTCCAGAGATTCATTCAAGAAAAAAAAAGTCACAAAGATACATTATCCACTCACCAGTCACTTTATTAGGTACACCTTACTAGTACTAGAACCCCCTATTGCCTTTAGAACTATAGCTTAATCTATTGTGGCAGATATTCAACAAGTTACTGGAAATGTTCCACAGAGATTTTGGTCCATATTGACATGACAGCATCACACAGTTGCTGCAGATTTGTCAGCTGCACATCCATGATGCGAATCTCCCGTGCTCTATTGGATTGAGTTCTGGTGACTGTGGAGGCCATTTGAATACAGTGAGGTTGAGTAGAGGTTGTGCGTGAAAATCCCAGTAGATCAGAAGTTTCTAATAATACCCAGACCAGCCCGTCTGGCAACAACAACCATGCTGCATTCAAAATAACTTAAATCATCTTTCTTCCTCATTCTGATGCTCGGTTTGAACTGCAGCAGATTGTCTTCACCATGTCTACATGCTGCCATGTGATTGGCTGATTAGAAGATTGCGTTAACGAGCAGTTGGCCTAATAAAGTGGCCGGTGAGTGTATATAACAGATAAGATCAGTCAGTATTGACATCATATTTTTGTTACTTTAACTTATTACAATAACTTATAGGTAGGCCCACACAGAATCTGCGCGCGCAGAATTCTGCAGATTTCTAGCCCATCATTGATTCTGTTTATTTACTGGGGTAAATTTATATTTATTCTGTTTTAAAATTAATTTCAGTAATATTATTGACTAATATGAAAATATTCATATGATTTATTTACAATACAGTTTGTAAAGTACTACTTTCTGTCTTTTAGCTGATATTTTATACGAGAGACTTGCTTTGTTTACCAAATAAAGTGGATCTAATTGGATTCGCATTGTAAACATTAAATACAAGTTAAAAAGGTATTGCTTTTTATTTCATATATTAAGGTTTTAGTTATAATACTCCCAAAATCATTCTGCATAAATCCGCAGATTTTTAACAAAATGCTCCGCTGAAATAGCAAAAAATGTCCGCAGATTCTGTCTGGCCCTACTTATAGGCCCAGTTTCACAAACAGGGCTTAGCTTAAGCCAGGTATAGACCTTAGTTAAATTAGGCTATTTAAGCCACTTTTTTAAAAACGGCCTTAGAAAAATACATTACTGGTGTGCACCTAGAGACAAAAAAAATGACACTGACATATTTTAAGACACCTTACTGCAGGTTATTTTCAGTTGAGACAGCTCAAACATTCAATTTAATCCATGACTAGCCTTAAACCTTGTTTGTGAAACCAGGGAAAATGTCTTAATCTTTAAAACTCCTGAGTTCAGCTGTTTTAAATCAGTGTAAAGTTCAAATACGGTTAATTGGACTCATTAAAACATTAATTCATTTAACATTTGTCAAGTCTACTTGGTTCAGATTTGCAGAACTTAAAACATTTGAGTTGACCAAAGAAAAAGGCCAAAGTAAAGTAGACCAGCTATAGGATACAGATTTGTTCTCGGTCAAATAATAAGCATACTGAATAAACCTTGAATGATAAAACATTTTTGACACGACACAAATCTCTGTGATAGCGCTGTAGTAAAATAC
>CAIGQQ010029922.1:257955-276928 GCA_903798035.1 Danio albolineatus | reverse complement strand
AACGTTCTAGTAACATTATACAAACTGGACATTTCAATATTCTCGGAACGTTAAAAATAACATTATGAGAACGTTCTCACAACCTAAATTTGTTAGCTGGGGACCCACTCTTAACTACTCATGAACTCCTTATGGACATCCAACTAGTGAGTTTACACTGAATAACAATAGAAAAGTGTTCTGCCAGCATCAGCATGAACAGGAGTGCATGAGTAGTTAAGGATGAGTTAATGGTGATGTGCCCCTCCAAGTAAAGTCATGACATAATTATACATTAACGGCTCATGAGTTCATGTTGGTTATATTTAGCTTAAATTTAAATGTTAATTAATACATTAATTAACAACATGACCTAAACAAGTAATTAAGGTTGCTGTTATTCACACGTGAACTCATGTGACTCATGTTGTAGGTAAAGTTAGTTCATGATTAGCGCATACCTTAACTCATCATTAATTCATAATAAAGTAATGTTTAGTTTACATATTAATACATCATTATTCATGTACTGTTATTGTAAAGTGTTACCCTTATATCCACATATAAGCCCTATATGTACATACAAGATATGTCTCCTACTGTATATACTGGGTTCATACACATTTTTACTACTAAAATTCAATGACTTTTTAAAGAATTTCCAGGACTTTCAAGTAAATTTTCATGACTTAATCTTTCATGTAATGTCTACGTATACATCAGAATCAGAAAGAGCTTTATTGCCAGGTATGTTCACACATACGAGGAATTTGTTTTCATGACAGATCTTCTACAGTGCAACAGAATTACAGAGACAGGACAAAAAACAGATAATAAATATATTCAAAAAAATAGAAGTAAGTGTTAAATGCAAATATACAAATGTACAAGTGTATGTACAGGTGTATTACTATATACAACGTTATATGTGCAGCTGTAATGTGCAAATTGGCATGTAAAGTGTGTTGTTAAATAAGTGTATGTGTGTGTAACAAGTGTATTTGTTATGTGCAAATGGCATGTAAAGTGTGTTATTAAATGAGTGTATGTGTGTGTAAAAGTGTACAGCAGTAGTGGTGTTGGGTCCACGATTATTATCATCAAGTGTACATGAGATGGATTGCCTGAGGGAAGAAACTGTTTCTATGTCGGGCTGTTCTGGTGCGCAGTGCTCTGTAGCGTCGCCCAGAAGGTAACAGTTCAAAGAGGCAGTGTGCTGGGTGTGAGGGGTCCAGAGTGATTTTGGCTGCCCTTCTGCTCGCTCTGGATAAGTACAGTTTTTTTGGAGAGTAGGGAGGGTTGTACCAATGATTCGCTCAGCAGTCCGAACGAATCATTGGTACAACCCTCCCTACTCTCCAAGAACTGTACTTATCCAGAGCGAGCAGAAGGGCGGCCAAAATCACTCTGGACCCCTCACACCCAGCACACTGCCTCTTTGAACTGCTTACATGGTAAATAATAAGAAAAACGATGCATGTTAAAAGTTATTGCAGCGTATCATGAAACATGCAATAATCTATTTAGTTTAAATTAATCTTTATATCTATGTAAAATGTATTAATGTTCACACAACACTAATAATATGAGAGCATGTGTTTGACCATGGACAGAAAAGAAGTAAAGACAACTAACCTATATTTAAGTATACAGATATTTGTTTAACTAATTTCCATGACTTTTCCAAAACTTTGTGTTCCAGACTTTGTGTTCCAGGTCTGGAAAATGCCATGTCAAAATTCCATGACTTTTCCAGGTTTTTTATGACCGTATGAACGCTGTATTTAGCTCATATCTCACTGTCATGCATGATGCCTATATGTTATATTTTGTATTATCAAGGCAATAACTACTAAAACAATGGCGAAAATGTACTGTATGTATGTGTGAACACTTGAAATTGGTATCACATGTAATTGGCATGTTATGGAGTTTTACTATGGCAAATAAGTGAGAGCTCACACGGAAAGAACCTATGTAAACATATATGTTTTGATATAGGTTTTTAATATATGTGACATAAATTTGGCCGTATTCCAATATTATATGTATATTATATTATATTATATATTGTATGTTATACGCATATATCTTCATATAATATAGGAAAACAGCCAATTTTATACAGTATATGTCACATAATAAAACCTATATTAAAACATATATGTTTATATAGGTTATTTCTGTGCGGGTAACAGTGAGATAACTAGTAAAAAAAAAACAAAAAAACAGCACAACTCATGATTTGTCTTTTAAAGAAATATGCAACAAAGCCGCAATACCATTTAAGCTTTATTATGATATCTGATAGTTTACAATACAGTGAAAACAGACAAATGTGACTCTTCTTTACTAGGACAGAACGCAAAGCAACGTAATCAAGTAAATAGAAGAAAAAACTTTTTTTTGCATTGAAGAAAAAAAGAAAAAGAAAAGAAAACCAGGCACGACTTAATATAGCCATTATAAATACAACATGCTTTAGACCTTATATTTTAACAGTCCTAAGAAAATAACTCAGCAAACGTATACAATCGTTTCCTTTGCATACCACTGTCGCCTTAACTAGAATGACAAATCTCAGCTCTAGAAAGGTTTGAAACCAGTGTCACTAAAAGAAACAGGAAAAAAGGGAAGTAAACAATCGTTTCTATTCGCCAAAATTTCAGAAACACTTTAATATGTTGCAGTAAAAGACAAATCACAATTCTGAAATAATAAAAAAAACAACAAATATTATTAATTTCCCACTTTGTATTTGGAGAGGCCACAAACTTGCTTTTTTGGTTTGAACCAGTAATTTATCAAAGTGATAGTTCACTTAAAAATGAACATTTTGTCATCATTTATTCACTCTTAACTCGAACACAAAAGAAGATATTTTGAAGAATGATGGAGCTGGCAGCCATCGACTTCCATGGTATTTTTTCCTATGCTGTAAAAAATGCTGGGCTCCACACTATTCCTTCATGTTACCCCAACACAAATCGATTAAATTCACTTAATTGTTTTTGCAAATCTAAGCACTCGCTTTGAATGTTATCACTCAATTGAATGGGCGTTATCAGTGGCTATCAGCCGACAGATATGGGCCAGTAGGGGCCTTCTGCTCTACTAGTAGGCTCAGAAGGCTGTTATCATCCATCCAAATGACTAATCACCTATACTAATAGAGAAGACTACAGATCTGTTTTTGCATTACTGTGACGGTTGGGTTTAGGGTTGGGGTTGGGGTAGACGTTAATAAAATACAACTAATGGGAAATGTAATAAATAATATTAATAATTCTTGTTTACTTCTGGCCGCAGTTGTATGTAATCTATAGCCGATTAACCATGTGGATGGATGATAACAGCCTTCTGAGCCTAGCAGTAGGCACAAAAGACCCCTACTGGCCCATATTTATCAGCTGATAACCACTGATAATGGCCATTCAATCGAAACTTCTGGCCGCTGTTGTATATAATCTATAGCTGATTAACCATGTGGATGGATGATAACAGCCTTCTGAGCATAGCAGTAGGCACAGAAGGCCCCTACTAGCCCATATTTATCAGCTGATAACCACTGATAACGGCCATTCAGTTGAAACTTCTGGCCACAGCCGTATGTAATCTATAGCTGATTACCATGTGGATGGATGATAACAGCCTTCTGAGTCTAGCAGTAGGCACAGAAGGCCCCTACTTGCCCATATTTATCAGCTGATAACGGCCATTCAATCGAGTAATAACATTCAAATCAGCTGAGTTAAGCGGATTGAACATAAAACAATTAAGTTGTCAAAAAAAAAGCTCTTTTTTTGTGTTTTTTATGGAAATCGATGGGTGGAGCAACCAGCATTCTTCAAAATATCTTCTTTTGTGAAAAAAAAAAATTCTAACCGGTTTTGAGAAGAATAAACGATGAGGTTATTTTCATTCTGGGTGAACTATCCCTTCAAAAAGAACACTCAAAGTTTGTTTTGGTTGAGCAAAGTCATATTTTTTGGTGCGCACTGACAGTGACACTGGCCTCCATCTAGCTCTGCTTTTAAACGTCATTTTATTAGATTTTTTTAGTTTGTAATATGGTCTGGGTCGATGTTTCTATTGTGAAATTTCGTGAGGTGAATCCAGCTCACCGCTGACCACGATGCTAGAACACAACCGGCAGACATTAGGCTCTCGACAGGAAACTAACAGAGGATGAAAATCAACTTTAATAATAAAGAACTAAGAAAAAAAAACAACTAAAAATACAAAGCTCATCATCATCATCAAGCTAAAAAAGCACACATCAAAACACGCTGTGAAACAGCAAAAAGAACCGATAAAGGAAACAGCACAGAGGAACTAGTGAACAACAGCACAAATAAAGTGAGGGAAGTAAGGGAACACACTCCTGCATCCGCACATACACGCACTCATCATTCACACATACACACACATATATATATAAAGCCAGAGGTACAGTGAACAAAAGTGCTTCAAGTCGGGGAAGTAGAGAAACTAACCCAGTAGAAATATGTATAAAACCTTAAATATGTTACTTTATGTACAAAACTGTGTGAGAGAGGGTCTGTAACTCTGTATCATCTTTCAAGTAAGATATTTCTACAACTATTTTGTTTGCATTGACTGATTCAAAGGTCACGTGACCTGACTGACCTTGTCGGCAGCGACCGCTATAACGTAGGGTTCGCCATTCATTCTACTATTGCCCGCAATCCCGCCCACCCAAAACCTCGATATTTATTGGTATTATCAGATAGATATATATATATTCATACTTAATAAAAATCTACATGAAATGCCCCTCTACAGGAAGCAAGCTCCGCCCCCTCCCACTCTAACAGCCCCGCCCCCTTTAAAATCCTTCGCCGAATACAACATCTCTAGCTTTGACATAGAACTATGAAAAAATACTGGATTATATTACGCTTCGGTATAGACGTTCGAGGTTTTTCCGTGAGGTTCGTTTCCATGTTCGTGTCGTTTCGAACTTCTAGTAGATGTGCTGGGTTCTCGGAGTCATGCGCCGCACAACACAGGAGAGGGAGATTTCATTTTTATATATATATATATCTTTTGAAGAGGCACAAGATTCATGCTGCTTAGAGGCAAAGATGTGGAGGAAAAGCTACAAAAGGAACTCGCGTCCGCTCGCATGCTCTCAGACAGCCCGGGTAAAGTGCAGAAGGTTTAAAGTGAAAGCTCTGGATTGCATTTATCTCTATTAGCAGCAAAAGAATCACCTAGCGCCACTTTGAATCCGATTGTAAAACGAAAATTTAAATTGAGGTCTGCTTCTGTCGAATCCGATTGGATGATGTAGCGAAAGAAAGCCAAAGCAGATTTGGTGTGTTCGAAAACTAGAGGGAGATGATCAAGCCAGCAACCACCCGACCCCGCGAATCATTCAAAGCATCTAATACAATACAATCATTCCATTATTATCGATGAAACAAAAGGCCATAAAATGGACAGACTTTTGCCTCTAAACCCATGAACAAGGCCTCTGCAAAGTGCAAACAAAGTAACTGCATTCAAGTATGCCATAAACATAATGCGTCAAACACACTGAGCTAACATGCGTGCGCATGTCCAAACATGTGCTTAACACATAAATCACACATAGCAATGAACATACACATGATTGTAATATCAACAACAATAGTTTTGTAAAATCATTTGGCGTGAAGGGGGATGAAAACACAACATTGTTCTGAGGAGGACACTAGTTTCAGTTTTTCATCCAAACGGCTGTCGCTTGTCTTGCGTTTCTCTTGCTCTCGTCTATGGTATATGGTTGCAAAAATGGATCCTGCCACAAATGCCAACTCAAAGACGTGTGTTTGTGTAATCTCACCAAAAAAAGCACCAGAGACAACTAAAGCTCCTGCAGGGGGGGGTCAGACGCTACTGCTGTACCAGAGTGTCCCACGAATTGCACAGTGAAGTCATCCAAAAAACGGTTAAAACGGGAGGGAGTTCATAAATACAAAAAAATGCCATGCCACTGCAACGCTGAGCGCCCACCCCATCCCAAATATACTGCTACATAGCCTAGCCCAATCTCTTCTAACGGGTGTCAATCGTGAAAGACCATCAGAAACCGGGCCTGACTTCAGAGGAGTAAAATGCTAACCAGTAACATCAGTCCACCAGGAAGGATTCCCATCCCGAAAAGAAAGAAAACGCACACTTAAAAACTGCACACCTCCTGCTCGTTCACCAAAAGAGGAGGAGGATGTCAAATGGAAATTAAAAAATAAAGGAAAGTGTGTCTTCTGGATACTGTTAACAGCTTACGAGGAGCACAAGGAGGGCCGAGCACACCCAAACCAGTTAATGGGGCAGAAACTTGAGTCCAACAGGAAGGGAGAAGGTTCGGATCCCAAAGTGTTGACATGTATATCTCGGAGAAGTTTCTAGAGAGTCTTTCAGTGACCATCAATGTCTCGGATTGGCTTCCCGCCGCTCTGCATTCGCGTTTTGTGATGACCAGGACCATGTCTGGATGTGTCGACGGTGGCGTTTTTTGTTTGTGTGCATGTGTGTGTATGCGTTTGTGGTGGTGTCACTCGACAAAGTCCACGGCAGAGCAGGCCAAAGGTCACTGAGCGGAGAGGAAGAAGGTGAAGGTCACTCCCAGCCATTATCTTTGATCATATGAGCCAACTCGATGATGAACTTGCCTTCTTTGTATTTCTGACTGCTTTCAAACGCATGCTCCTGGAAGACAAACACAACAGAGGGAACGTTAGAAACGAAACGCACACAAACGTGTATACAGTGGTCACTCATTATTTGTGAAAGTTACGTTATAAAAATAAGTAAAGTTTATTTATAAAGAAATTTTGAGAGGAAAACATGCTTATTGTTGCTTGCGGCTGGCCCCGCATTATTCAATTTTTGATTCACCAATCAGATGAGTCCTAAGCCACTATATATACACCCTAAGTTCCATATCACAGCCATCTTCGTTTTGAAGAATCCCCCCTTTCACCCCTACTCCTCCTTCTTTCCTAGATGGGTGGCACGGTGGCCCAGTGGTTAGCACTGTTGCCTCACAGTAAGAACGTCACTGGTTCTAGTCCTTACCAAGCCAGCGTTTCTGTGCTCCTCGTGCTCATGTTGGTTTCCCCCGGGTTCCCCAGTTTCATCCCACCGTCCAAAAACATGCAACTTAAGTTAATTGACTAATCCAAATCGGCACCATAGACATGCTCCTAGTACGTAGTTATCTCTTATGAGCAATCACTATCGGTTCATTAGCTACAACCACAGGGGAGATCTCGAGATCTACCTGAGCCTGTTTTCTTTTTCTATGTTTTCTTCAGACTACCATGTAAAAATACACTGTATTTTATGCAGTGTTGTGTTCATTAATAAAAATATGAGTAAAAAAGGTGCATAAAAAAACTTTTAGAATGCTGAATGTTTTTTAAATAATGTTTTCTTCCTTGTTTTCTCCCTTTTTTCTTTCCTTATTTCTTATGTCTTATGTCTTTTTTATGATTTCTTTATGTTTTAACAACTATCAAGGTAGCTGTAAATGGACTACCAAGTACATTTTTTTATTCTTTTATGTTATGTTGCATTCTTTAATACAAATAAGTGTAAAAAAGGCATAGAAAAAAAACTTTTAGAATGCAGAATTGTTTAAAATAATCAATTTTACTTGTTTTTCTTTTCTTCTTTTCTATGTCCTAAGAAAGTTTTAGTTTTCCACATGCTTTCACAACTATCAAGGTGCCTTGAAATTGACTAACAAGTTAAAAAAACAATAAAATTGTACTGTATTTTATACAATGTACTGTACTTTATACAATCTTTTGTTCTTTAATAAAAATATGCATAAAAAAGGACACAAATTCTGTATTATAAAAGTTTTCAAAATATATATTTTTCTTGTTTCCCCCCATTTACTCTTTCATCTTTTCTGTCTTTTCCATGTTTTCTTCGTGCATTTACATCCATCAAGGTAGCTGAAAATTGACTGGCATGTCAAAAAATGCACTGTATTTTATGCAATCTGGTGTTCTTTGATCAAAACAAGGGTTAAAAAGTTGCATAAAAAAACGTTTAGAACGCAGAATTATTTAAATAATTTATTTGTTTTCTTCCTTGTTTTCCCCCTCTTTTCTTTCCTCTATTCTATGTCCTAAGAAGGTTTTTGTTTTCTACATGCTTCTACAATTATCAAGGTAGCTGGAAGCTGACTATCATGTCAAAAAACTGTATTTTATGCATGTTGTGTTCTTTAATAAAAATACGGGTAAAAAGGGTCATAAATTCTGCATTCTAAAAGTTTTTTAAAATATTTTTTCTTATTTTCCCCCTTTTACTCTTTCCTCTTTTTTTGTGTGTCTTTTCTACGTTTTCTTCATGCTTTTACTACTATGAAGGTAGCTGGAAAAGGACTACAATGTTAAAAAATGCACCGTATTTTATGCAATGATGTGTTCTTTAATAACAATAAGGGTAAAATGTGCATAAAAACTTTTAGAATGCTAAATTATTTTTTCTTTTCTTTTGTTTTTTATTTTCCCTTTTCTATTTCCTAAGGAAGTTTTTGTTTTCTCCATGCTTTTACAACTATCAAGCTACACTGACAAACATGGTTAATTGCAAATTGTTGCAAACAGTTTATGTAAGCTGAATTTAAACAAACAAATTAAGTTGAACATTACTAAATTGTATCTGTTTGTAAACAATTTCCACGGGCTAAATTTAAACAATCACTTAAAATTCATTTTTTCAGTGTTGCTGGAAATGGACTACAATGTAAAAAATGCATTAAATTTCATAAAATGTTGTGTTCTTTAATAAAAGTAAGGGTTAAAAAAAAACATATTTTGAATGTAGAATGTTTTTTTTTTTTACATTAAACTAGCCACTGCTTTAGTATGTTCAGCTTCAACCCCTTTAGGCTGTCTGAAACTCCTCTAACACCTGTCCATTACTCATCTGGACTTAAATCTGCCCACTAGATCCATGGTGTGTCATTGTGCCTCAGGATATAAACCCTACACTTCCAGCTTCAGCTCAGTCGGCCTGAATAAAAGAGCTGGTTCTGACTGTTTCTCATCAGATGAAAACGGCTCTGTGAGTGTTTTAAACTGACTTCAAGCTTAAAGGCTCTGTAATCAAACATGTGGAGACCTGAAGCCTAACAAGATTGAGTCATCTTGAGTGCAAAATCCCTCTTAACCAATCCTGAGACACGATTAGAGCTCTTGTTTAATCAGGAAGAGAAACAACCAGACCTCAATACCTGCCGTCTACGAAAACATGTAAACAAGCGTCAGAATCGACTCTCAGTAATTTACTTGTAATTAACTTTAGGCACTCATACACTACGGACAATTTAGCCTACCCAATTCACCTATACCACATGTCTTTGGACTTGTGGGGGAAACCGGAGCACCCGGAGGAAACCCACGCAACCACGGGGAGAACATGCAAACTCCACACAGAAATGCCAACTGCAGCCAGGGCTCGAATCAGCGACCTTCTTGCTGTGAGGCGAACGTGCTACTCACTACGCCACCATGGTGCCCCAGGGTTTATAATATTTCAAACTATTTAAAAAAAGTCAACTAATCGCTTTAAAATCAATGGGTTTACTCACTTTTTAGGGTAAAGTCAACAAATCAATTTAAAATCAATGGATTTACTCACGTTTTTAAAGTAGTCAGCCAATTGCTTAAAAAGCAATGGGTTTTCTGTCTCTCTCTTTTTAAGTCAAGTACCCACTTTTTACAGTGTTCAAATAAAGCTGAGGGTTTATAATATTTCAAACCATTTAAGTCATTTAATCACTTTAAAAGCTTTGTGTTTATTCACTTTTTAAACTAAATTCAACCAATCTCATAAAAAAAGAAGAAAAAAAGAGTAAACCCATTGCAAGTCAACTAATTGTTTTTTAAAGTGTTTAAACATAACATAATATAAACTCAAACATGAATAAAGCTGAGAGTTTATAATATTTCAATCCATATTACAGACCTGTTAAGCGTTTTATTTTTAAGCGTTTGTTTTAATGACTTATTAATGAGAGTTATCATCAAGTGTTATGGACAGCGATCTATTATTCAGTGTCTGCTGTTTGAATTGCGTATTTAAACACAATAGCATAAACACAGCTTCGTAAATGAGCTGCGAGTGTGAATACAGACAGACACACACACACACACACACAGAGCTGCAGTTAGAAGTCAATGCAAGAGGAGGTTAATTCTGGTCACTGAAGCCCGGCGAAGTAACAGGATATCAGTCGACAGAAATAAAAAAAGCCACACCGCTACGATTTGCCAACTGCAGGACAAGCACTCTGACAAGCACGTGTCAGCAAAGTGCAACACCTCCAAAACAAAAAGCAGCTTGTACTCTGATGCATTGGGGTGAAAATGAGACTATATAAATGAGAAAAAATTAGACTATATAATGAGATTATATAACTATATAAATCATAATACCAAGTACCATTTCTGCAATTTGATCAATTAACAGTTTAAATATATTGATTACATGTAAATATCTATTTCTTTATGCATTTTGAAGTACAGTGGGTGACACATTTGAAAAGGAGTGTTACCGCCGCGAGTTGTACCGCCGCCGCACTAAAGGAGTAAGAACGTATTTTTAGGTACAACCTCAGTTTGCGACCGTCAGGAGGCACAAAGGGACAGAATGCAAATGGACAGAAATATACAGTAGCTGTAAATACCCTGCTCATTTTGGAAAATAAAATTAAAGAAATAAAAGACAACTAAAACGAAAGTACAAACATACATACAAAAAAAGTAGGCCTACATACATATATATATGATCTCATACACACATATATATGAGCTATATGTATGTAGGACTATATACACACACACACACACACATACACACTCAGAAATATCCTCATTCATACAGTTCAAGTCAGAATTATTAGCCCCCCTGTGTATTTTTTCTGCAGAAAACGGTTTGTCAACACATTTCTAAACATAATAGTTTTAAAAACTAATTTCTAATAACTGATTAATTTTATCTTTGCCATAATGACAGTACATAATATTTTACTAGATATTTTTCAAGACACTAGTATTCCACTTAAAATTACATTTAAAGGCTTAACTAGGTTAACTAGGCAAGTTAGGGTAATTAGGCAAATCATTGTATAACACTGGCTTAAATATTTATATTGCTTAAGGCGGCTAGTAATATTGACCTTAAAAAGGTTTTTAAAAAAATTATTCTAGCTGAAATAACAAATAAGACTTTCTCCGGAAGAAAAAAATAGTATAGGAAATACTGTGAAAAATTCCTTGCTCTGTTAAACATCATTTGGGAAAGTTTTTACAGCAGGGCTATTAATTGTAACTTGATCAAATGTCACATTTTATTTAGAACTTAAGGCTAAATGTTTGTTTAAAAATGTAGAAATACAAAATAAATATAAATAAAAAATAATCCACTGATCAAACACTAATGATTACAGACCCAACATAAAAAATGAATATAAAATGCAATGTTTAATAAAATGCTAAATATAAACATTTGTACTTTAAGATTGCAACTTTCTTGTGATGCTGTTTATTCATGTTTCTGTCTGCATACCAGTAATGGTGTATAATTTTGTGCTCATGTAAATTATGAAAAGGTTTTACCTTAAAGAATGTATTTTGTAGTGCTGGGTGGAAATTAATTGTGACTAATCACATTCAAAATTTCAATATATTTTTTTATTTTGTCTACAGGACAAACCACTGTTATACATTGACTGGCCTAATTACCCTAACTCACAAATTTACACAAAGTTACACACAAATTACCACCTGTCAATCACTTTTTCCGTAGGACTCTGGCATGAATAGGCAGTGATCTGTGTCGTTATAGTGGCATCGACAAACTTGGTTGGTAAAAAAAGTGCACAACCAATACAAACCAACCAACAGTATCTGAGATTTTCACTAACATTGCGAAGTACAAGAGTCAAAGAGAAAGATTGAAGCAGTGTCCTGACACTGTGACATATTACCTGATAGATTCAAGAGACTGGAGAGTCATTAGATAGAGATAAGATTAAATAAATATCACATTTAACAACTATACTGAGATGTGATCCAGCGGTACATCCTTGACAAACTGTCCGACATGCACTGCTCTCTGGGGTTTTGTGCTCAAAGCACCCGCTGACTGCCTGGAGCGCATGACAGAGTCTGTGTGTGTGTGTGTGTGTGTGTGTCATGTGATGTGCGTTTTCAGCAGTATAGTGTGGACGGAGGGCTGTTCAGAAATGCTAGATGAAACACAAGTGTGGATCGTTTAAAGAACATTTTAGAACGAAAAACAAAGACGTATTAGTGTAAACGAGGCTTAAGTGTGTATTTTTCACGAGCGGGTTGCCGATGTGATGGGAGCGGGGCAGAGGATGGCACCTTCTACCAACCCAACCCTAATATCTAGTAAAATATTATGTACTGTCATCATGGCAAAGATAAAAGACATCAGTTATTAGAAATGAGTTTTTAAAATTATCATGTTTAGAAATGTTGAAAAAAAACTTCTTTCCATTAAACAGAAACTAAGGGAAAAAACATACAGGGCCGCTAATAATTCTGACTTCAACTGTATCTAGCCATATTGCACAGCCCTAAATGAGACTCACAAAACAGGCTGTAATTTGCATGCAATGGAAAGAGAGTTAACTTACGTATTTCCAGCCCAAAGTGGTTTTACAGTTTTCACAGTAGATGTCCGCCACAGCGTGTAAACCTGTTAGGAGAACCCTCTCCTCTGCTGGACCACAACCGACATTCACACTGAGGGAAGAGGAGTTAATCAGCGGTCAAAATTATGAGTCATGTGACCGAGTCATTGTGGCTAACCTGCATTGGTTGACCACTAAGAACTAGACACAGCAGATGGGATTACTGTACATGTAGCGTCGCAGTGAAATTAAACTAGAATAGAGCTAGAATAACGTAATATGAGGATTTTAATCAACAGCAATCCACTTGACTGTGTATTTAGAACAAATGTACTCAATTCATCTGGGGCGTTATGGTGGTGCAGTGGGTAGCACAATCGCCTCACAGCAGGAAGGTTGCTGGTTCGAGCCCCGTCTGGGTCATTTGGCATTTCTGTGTGGAGTTTGCATGTTCTCCTTGTGTTAGTGTGGGTTTCCTCCGGGTGCTCCGGTTTCCCCCACAGTCCAAAGACATGCGGTATAAGTGAATTAGGTAAGCTAAATTGGGCGCCGTGTATGTGTGTGCATGAGTGTGTGTGGATGTTTCCCAGTGTTGAGTTTCAGCTGGAAGGGCATGTGCTGCGTAAAACACATGCTGGATAAGTTGGTGGTTCATTCCACTGTGGCGACCCCTGATTAATAAAGGGACAAAGCCGAAAAGAAAATTGCAATTACCAGCAATTTTCCAGAAAAAGGGATCATGTGTGAACAGGCCCTTTTTGAAAATATCGGTAAATTCATTCCAGCAATTTTCTGGAAAGAGAAGTTGTAACATTACTGGTAATTTGCCGGAATGCTGCATTCAAAAAAATGATGTGTTGGCTTTAATTAACTTTGTTTTGTCCACTGGTTCCACGTAACTGAGTTAAGTTACCTTAAAGAAAGAATGTTTATTTTAGTGAACTTAAGTTGTTAAGTATCAAAGTAATGTAATGTCGTTTAGTTCAATAAACATAACATTGATAATTTAGCTTTATTCTATGAAGTTATTTAAGTTCAATTTTTCTAAAATTCATAAAATTCATTGTTATGTTTAACCCAATAAAAAAAACTGTTTCCGTTTCATTGAGTTTATTCAATAGCTCTGTGTGAACGCAGGAGGAAAATTGCCGGAAAGAGCGTGGTCACGTATAGAACACGCTGATGTGAGGTGTCTGCTCCAGCCAATCAGAACATTCAGACGCATTCACATCTGCACTGTTTATGAAAATAAAAGCCTTTGAATGTTTTTTTAGACACATTTAGCTGCTAGATGTTAGTCAGCTAACTTTCTATGTTCATTATTAACGCCAACTGTGTAAAAATATTATTGCTAAACTTCTTATGATAAACCGGTTTCAGTTGCTTGATGCGTGTGCATGTGAAGCAGTCGGTGAGCGCCAGCACACACACATATTATGTACATCTCGACATGCGAAAGTGTTTCTCCATATGTTTTCGTCGAAGTTGTTCACAATACTCATCCATCTACAGAATTTGCAATGTCGTCAAATGTGAAAACATGTAGCTGGGGTTCGCGCTTCTGCCTTAGGATGTCTCTGGGACAAAGCAGCTGTATGAATGATAAAGCTATAAATAAAAGTGAAACCATCAACAAAAGCCAGAACCCTTCTATGTTTACAAATACAAGCGCAGCCGTTTAGAGCTCATTTCTGGTTAATGATGTCAGAATGAACTGGAATTTTGGAATTGATGTGTGAACAATCTTTTCCAGAAAAATTCCAGAATGTCCTTCCGTGTGTGAACATCGCTTTTTTGATTCATCGGTAAAGTCGTTCCGGATATTTTCCAGATATTTACCAGTATCACTGCGTGAAAGGCATTCTTGATTATAACGAGTGAACTCATTCTGAAGCAAACTTATTTTGTTGCAATGCCTAGGTACTGTATATCATGTTTTATTCTGTTTATTTCAATATTTAAATAGACACCAAAATTTTTAAGTTTTATTAATCCAGTATTTCTTCTTGTGTTCATGCTTAGATTTGAAATGACCACATTTGATAGCATCTGCTTCTAGATCTTTGCAATGGCAGCCCTTAACACTTGAGCACTGTGTAGTATTGCCTGAGGAATATCACAGTTCACTAACACATTCAACCTCGACTTTATCATCGCACTATCACACACACACTAGACACCAGAGCACTAGCTTAAACACACTGGTAGTGCAAAGCTTAAATATGATGAATCACCAACTCGCATCATTAGATAGCAGTGCTATGTTTAGGCCTACAGCTCTGGTAATATGCAAAAGAGCCATTAGCATTCCTCTGTAAGCCTCAGAGTGAGATATAAGGTATAATGTGCATTCACACAGTCATTATGGCAAATAAACGCCTTCAGGGTGATGTAAAACCCTTGCTACCGCTCAAATGTTCAAAGCGGTCATGAACTGAGAAATCAAAACTCCCTTGATCTTTTGTCATTTGAGACATCATTGTGCATAAAAGTGCATCCTGTAATTTTCAGAACTTAAAACTTTCTCAAGAGTCTAATGTGCTGTTTACACTTTGGTTTTAAAACGCATGTGTTTTGATTTAGCCAAAATGGAAACATGTTTATGACTAACCTTTTCAAAATTATCCATATTTTTAAATATATAATATAAAGATTTTCCTGTTTTTGGCTCAAAAAAATTTAAAAAAATCAACAACAACAAAAAAAATCACATAAATGGCATCTTTGACCCATGAAAATTTACAATTTGGAAAAGTCCGCAGAGCCAGTTTTAGTTTTGAAATGCTAGTGTTCAGTTTTGGCAAAGACAGACTGAAAAACAAACTTTAGAAAACAGAGGCACGGCTTTTTACAATTGCTTCCTGATTGGTCTTCCAGACTATTTTGAACGTCACTCATTTTACCATTACACTAGTCTTATACTGCAAGTACACTGCAAAGCCATAGAGAGCGAGAGAGAAAGCTGCGACAACAAAAGTTCCGTTGTCAGAATCATTTTCAATTGTAACGTGATTGCAGACTCTATTAAGGCTGATTTATACTTCTGCGCCAAGCACACTCATATACTCCGGCGCAGCCTGTGCGTGGTCGCATAGCACTTGCTGTGGCTGACGTGCACCTCTCGAAAAATGTAACTACATGTCGAAACGACGCATAGCGCAAGCTCTGTGATTGGTCAGCTTGGTCACGTTGACGAGTGTGGGTGAGGGTGAGAGCCACATGAGCCCGATGGAGCGAGTGTTTACAAGTGTCCCATGAAGGAGCTCTAGATGGAAACGGATGTTTTGTGTTTACCTTATGACTAAAGTTGTTGCACGTCTGCCGGTTCCCGCCTTAAAAAGAGGGAATTTGAGCCACTTGTACGTTTAGGTAGCGTTCAGAAAAAACAAAAACACCAGCGAAGAAACTCGACACAGAGGAGCATAAAAACCTACTGCCAGATAGAGTTTCGAAAGTGTTATTGCAGAGCAACACATACAGCGTGCAGAAGTATAAATGCACAACAATGAGCATGAGCCGTGAGTCACGTCGATCCCTCGACGCAGAAGTATAAGCCAGGCTTTAATTTCATTAGATGCATACTCTGTTAATTCCAGAAAGTGCTTTGCGGTTAATTCAAATAATACCACATGATGTTAAAGATCACGTGAAGTGCCTTGAAATATGCATTTTTATTCGATGCTTGACACAATCTCAAGCAAAATACAAAGAGAAGGTGGGACATAATGTAGCTCCTCCCCTTTAAAAAAACAGCCAATAGTGTTTTGTTTTAATCTCAGCTCTGCCAGTGAGACTGGTTGTGCTCAAGTGCATTAAATGAAAAGCAAGTGAGAAGCTTCTTGAAGGGGGTGGGGCACGTCAGATACTAGAGATCATTTGATTGGTCAGAAGATTTGATGAGAAACTGTTGTTTGGGGTGACATGAATAAAATCGTTCATCCATTTAGGCAGATGTGACAAACTACAAGCTTTACATGTTTATATCAGTTTTATATCTTTTTAACACAAATTTTGTCACTATTTTAGAACACAATAGCTTTTAGATATCCTAAAAACCAACAACACTGACATTTAAAATACTATATTTAAATTTCATGGGACCTTTAAAACATATACAATCTTATTTTCGTCAAAACTTTTTAAAAAGCGCCAAACCAGTCATCTTCAGCTGTAAGTGATAACTTCTGGGAACTATTGAGAGGCTCTACTATTAGGAACTTGGAGTTAATGGAGTGGTCGCAACTCTCTATATGGCTCTGGCCCACTGTAAGCACCAAAAAAATATATTTACATGTCCAGCTAGCGAGAATGGTCACATATCATTCTTTTTTAAATTGTCTAGCGTGGATAGAGACTGTTTTTTTGGACCTCAATCTATTGTTCAATCTATCTGCCGTTCAATCTATCATTCAATCTATCTATCTATCATTCAATCTATCTATCATTTAATTTATCGTTTAATCTACCTCTTTGTCTATAATGCAACCTGTCTGTCTGTCTGTCTGTCTGTCTGTCTGTCTGTCTGTCTGTCTGTCTATCTATCTATCTATCTATCTATCTATCTATCTATCTATCTATCTATTTCAATCTATTATTCAATCATCATCTATCTTTCAATCTCTTTCAATCTATCGTTCAATCTATCTGCCGTTCAATCTATCATTCAATCTATCTATCATTCAATCTATCTCTTTCTGTCTATCGTGCAACCTGTCTGTCTGTCTGTCTATCTGTCTGCCTGTCTGTCTGTCTGTCTATCTATCTATCTATCTATCTATCTATCTATCTATCTATCTATCTATCTATCTATCTATCTATCTATCTATCTATCTATCTATCCATCTATCTATCTATCTATCTATCGCGTGGATAGAGACAGTTTTTTTTTGAGTGTGTTTTCAGAAACAGTCAAAATTACAATTTGGACGAGGAGTGTTTCCATTTTTATACAATGGAAATTTAAGATGAAAATGCCCCTATTTTTGGTGAACAAGCCCTGACTCTAGGCATGACTGTGGCCAAGCGGCTACTAAAAATACTCAAAAACTGTAAATCTCCTTTACTTTCTTTTGAAATCTGGTTAATTAATCTGCCCTCTGTCATTCATTTGGAAAGGTTCCGATTTATGAGGTCCAATTCTAATGGGAAATTCTTTGCCACCTGGGAACTCTTTCTTGGATGCTTAGACCTGAAACGTGCTCAATCCAAATCCAGCACCCCTCATGAAAACTGACTGGCACACTACCTTTTAGGACTTTTTTTGATGACTACGTCCTCTGTAACACTACATTTCTATATTTCAGCTGAACCAACATGTATGGCAATTCATATTATATTTACCTGCAAAGTGAGTATATTCTAAGACAATGTTGTTTGCTTGTTTGTTCTGTTGTACTTAAAAAAACCTTAAAACAAAAGTATTTTAAAAATAATAAAATGCCCCAAGGTGTCAGAACACTCAGACAGTATTGCGGATATACGTGCCTTCGTTCTGAAAAGTTCACATTTCAGTCAATCTATGTTCAAACTGAACACTAGCATTTACTAAAACAGGGTATTTAGTGTTTTCAAAATGATTCCAGCAGCATTTTTTTCAAAAACGTATATTTAGCATTTAGCAACTTTATTTAGCATTTTTGTAAAAAATGCTAAACAGTGTTAGCAGCACCGGAGAATACAACACACTGCTGCTGCAAGCATGTAACCCACATAGCAGATGTATACACAGGTGGAGTTGGGGTGGAGGAGGGTGTCCGTAAACACACAGCAGATTATAAACGAAAACAACACTGGAGTGTTTAAATGTTGAGGAGCAAGCTCACTGGCTGCTAAGGTGACAGTTGGAAGCAGGTTGGATAGGATTTATATTGCGTCCAATAGAGTTTCATGACAAAACTTTATATTTTACAGTGTCTTTGATGGACAGAAGTATTAAAAAAACACAACTGACAACTTTGGAACAATAGTGTATCATCGTAATTCACAAACGAGCAGGTTTTTTTATGTAAATGAGAGGCATACTTACACTGAGTTAAAGAGGTAGGCTCGTCCCTGGCTGCCTTGGAATGACTAGAGAGACAAAAAAAAGAGAAATAAAAAGTTACAAATAAATTCTAGAACTAATATAAAGAGTATATAAAAAATAAGGAAATTCTGGGTTTTTGAAGAAACAGGTAGCCATTGACTTATCTACAGTATCTTTCTATCTATCATTCTCTCTCTCATTCATTCAGTCTATCTATAGTTCATTTAATCTATCTATCAATTGTTCAATCTATTGTTCAATCATTTATATTTCAATCT
>CAIGQQ010029922.1:240562-251321 GCA_903798035.1 Danio albolineatus | reverse complement strand
CGTTACAGAAAACAAACAAAATGGTAGGTCATGGGTGGAGATTTGATCAGTGGGGTCGGCCTGAATAAAACAATGATGCAAATAAAACAATGATGCATGCAAGCATCATTGTTTTATTTGCATCATTGTTTTATTCAGGCCGACCGACCGATAGAGTGATAGACAGAGTGATAGTTAGAGTGATAGATAGAGTGATAGAATGATAGAACGAACACTGGAACGATTGAATGATGAAACATTGAACAATAAACAGAACAGATAGAATAATAGAAAAATAGATGGAGTGACAGAAAGATAGATATAATTATAGATTGATAGATACTGAATACTAATGCTGATAGTTCAGCTTTGAATCACGGGACCACATATATTGTTATAAACAGTTGTTTTAAATTAAGTTATATTACTTTATCCTTCTTAAGTGTTTAAATGATGTTAAATTAAGCCTCAGGAATGTTTACTTCACACCATAAGCTAACATGACACACAAACCTACTTTAAAATCGCTGCACGCCAATCAGTGGAGATCTGTGGCTTCATGCCATCACTTCTAACACCCGTCAGGAGTTTTTACAGCATCAATTCAGCAGTCCTTGATCATCCACACATTTTAAGGCCAATATATTCAGCCCAAAGCATCAAAGCAAACGGTCAGTGAGGCTACAGATTTTCATTGCGAGGACTAAAATTTTCCACCTGGCTTGAAAACAAGACAAGCCATTCTTTCGTCCTGGTTTATCTATTGGCTGAAGAGCGGCTCAGAACTGACTGGCTGACTTGACTCTTCTGCTAAAATGTAACCTGAGATCACTGTTGTTAAAACAGAACAAGTGGGTCATTTACTGTTCCTATCAAAAGGCACCTGGCTGAGAGACAAACTGCAGTCAATGCGGGGTTTGTTCTAATTCTTTTTCCAATCGCTACTAGATTGTGGGAGCAGCGGAGAGGCAGATCTGATAGATGGACTTTGGTAATCAACGTTAACTACAGAGGAGAACTGGTGAGATTTAGAGAAATAAGATCAGAGTCTGCAAAACATAAACAAACGGATGCAAATGAAGGGCAAAAGCTAGCGATCCGCCCTGCTGTCTGACACCTACATAGGCAGACATAGGTTCATAAACCTACACAGGCAGCCAGAGATGTATAGTTAGATTTGCAAAACACCACACTAACAATACTCTGACAGGACTTAAAATACACAGCATGCTAAAACAGCATGCTCAATTAGACATTTGAAAAAATAGCATAAAACATCACCGAATGTTTTATCTCTTATAATGCTTTTTATATGATTTTATGCATCTAATATTTCTTCCACTTTGTTATATTGTAATTTAGAGCTTTTTCTTCCGCCAAATATAGCTTCTTTGCTCTTCTAAAGTTAAACTGTAACTGTAAAATTACATTAAAATATTTTTAGTAAATAAAGTGAACAAGAATAACAATTTTACATACAACTTCATTAAAAGTTCTACTGCAAAAACTCTGTTGGGTTACATTTTTTTTCCTCGTTTGAATGAATATATTGTACTTAAACTTGATAGTTTTTGTTTGGCTGGCAGTCATTTTACCTTTTTACAGTAACACACTAGAAGTTTTACAATGAAACTTTCACAATAAAACTTTATGATTTGTTCTTTGAGTTGTTATAATTTATATAAATGTTTTCAAACATTAAAAAGAACAAACAAAACGTCTGCTTATGTAAAATATGCTCTAAAATAACATAACATTTTTATTTTTAATTTGATAGAAATAATCAGTAATTCACAGAATAAAAAAGTAAAACAAATAAATAAATGAACAATAAATCAAAAGTAAATAAATAAAAGTAAAGAAAAATAAATAAATATTAAATAAATAAATAAATAAATAGATAAAAAATAAAACTAAATATTTAATAAATACATAAAAAGTAAATAAAAATAAAATAAAAATAAACAAGTTAAAATAAATAAATAAAATAATAAATAAATAGTAATTAAAAATAAAATATGAATAAATAAAACAAAAAGTAAATAAAACAAACAATAAATAATAATAAAAAATAAAACAAATAAATAAATAGTAAATAAATAAATCCATAAATAAAAATAAAAATATAAAAATAAACAAATAGTAAATAAATAAATAAAAATAATAAATAAATAAATAGTAAATAAACACAAAATAAAAATAAAAAAATAAATAAATAAAAATAAATAAATAGTAAATAAATAAAACAAACAAACAATAATCAATAAATAAAATAAAAAATAGTAAATAAATAACTAAAACCATAAATAACATTTAAAAATTCAAATAAATAAACAAATAGTAAATACATAAATAAAAAATATATAAATAAATAAAGTTAATAAAACAAAAAATAAATAAATAAATAAATTATAAATACAACTAACATTGACATTAACATTACAACTAACTAACTAACTAACTAACAATTATAAATAACATTGATGAACATTTATAGAGTGAGTTTGGGTAATTTAAAGCCACTTTTGGCATTTGGATTCTGATGAAAAATGTGAAAATACTGTGCATTGAAACTATATGCAGGTCAATCACAGTTTAATAATCTAGTGAAACCTGCTTTGCTGAATCACTGCCGTTTTACAATTCGGCTAAAAAGAAGCCTCCTATAAGATGCGAATATTTTGCAACAGCTTTTTTAGGAAAGTGTCTATGTTGCATTATATTGCCGGAGCGAAGTGATTAGAGATGCACTTCTTCCAAGAACGTCTGACTATTTTTACAGATGCCCTGTTTAAGGATTTCCCCACTTGACTATTTAAGAGATCCCTTAAAGTGTAAAGATCTTGATGTAGTGAAACACTACCCAACGTCCCATCTCTGAAGCAGATGGGGTGTCTGTATGTGAGCCAGACGGGTGCATGACGAGGACTTACTGCAGCAAAGCTTTCGCCACAATACCGTCCACATAATGTACACCAGTGATGTTTGATGCCCATCCAAGAGTTCAGCATGCAAGTGCTGCTTTTTGTTGGCCAGCACTGTGCAAGCTAATCCTTTCTAATGTTGCTTCAATTCTTGGCAGGTTAATGCAACAGCATAATGCAAGATACCTCGATAGCGCATAGTTTATGACAGAATGCATAATAGGATGAAATATCTAAATTATTTTCTTATCTAAAGCCTTACTATTCTGTACTAGGCATGGGCCGGTATAAGATTCTGACGGTATGATAACCTTGGATAAAAATATCACTGTTTCACGGTATGGCGCCACGGTGGCGTAGTGAGTAGCACGTTCGCCTCACAGCAAGAAGGTCGCTGGTTCGAGCCTTGGCTGGGTCAGTTGGCATTTCTGTGTGGAGTTTGCATGTTCTCCCCGTGGTTGCGTGGGTTTCCTCCGGGTGCTCCGGTTTCCCCCACAGTCCAAAGATATGCGGTACAGGTAAATTGGGTAAGCTAAATTGTCCGTAGTGTAAGTATGTGTGGGAATGAGAATGTATGGATGTTTCCCAGAGAGGGGTTGCGGCTGGAAGGGCATCCGCTGCGTAAAACGAATGCTGGATAAGTTGCGGTTCATTCCGCTATGGCGACCCCGGATTAATAAAGGGACTCAGCCGACAAGCCGACACAAAGCTTTAGAATCACTCGAGGGAGAGTAAATTGTGAGTACATTTTCAATTACAGGTGAACTATCAAGAAGGATTGCCCAAAAAAGCTGTCCAACATCCCAAGTCTCAGCTATGCTGCTAAAATGAAAGTATGTCATAATCAAATTGACCTGCTTTAACAGTTAAAACAAAAAAGCCACAACCATTTTCCACTTTCAAGCACCAACAAAGGCCTCTATTCTGTGTAAAGTGCGTCATCTTTAAGGCACCATCTAAATGTCAGGATATGCAGAAACCTCTGCTTGAAGCTTTTCATGCTTTCTTGTCCTTAAAATCTCCTCAAAGATAACAGCCCAGAAACAATGTAGCCCTCACAATATACGAGCGGCCATTAGGCAGGTCCATTTGTTAATGAAACGAAGACGCGTGCCATAAAAACAGCCCTTAGGTTTGCAGCAGCTCCCGAAGAAGGCCGCTGGAGCCTGATTAGGGCTGCACCATATTGTTGGTACCATTTAATCTTGTCCAGGCCAGTTCCATTGGTGTACCTTTTTAAAAACTTTGTTGAAAAATAATTCGAAAGCAATTTCATTCTGCTGTGGCAACTAGGCATGGGACGATACCGCGGTTTGGAAAAGACAAGGTTTTCATTCCGTCAAAATTTTCTTTAATACCGTTCCTAATGTATGTGTACGATTTTTTATTCTTTTTTTGTTTGTTTGTTTGTTTTTAGGACAACAGTATCTCCAGCAAAAAAATAAATAAATGGTGTTTTAAATTTTAAAGAAATGTACACTGTAAAAAATGTACATTAAAAAAATGTCCCAACACAAGTGGATCAGGTTAACTTAACACTTTTAACAAATTTATGTAGATTAAACATAAAAAAATTAAGTTGTCCCAATGAAATCTCAAGAATATGTTGTTTCAGCTCATTTTATTTAGTTTGAACAAGTACAAAGTAATATTTTTTTGAGTGTGTGTTTTTGAAACTAATGAAGACAGCAAATGTCAGTGATTCATTTGAATTATTTAGCCTGACATGTTTACTGCTAAAAATGATTTAAACGTTTCTCAAAATCAAAGATATTGTGTTCAATGGGGGAAAAAAAAGTTTTTGGTTTTTACCCAAACATTTAAAAGTAATATATTTTAGAGCAGTAATCACAATACCGTCATACTGTAGAACCGTGATATTTTTATCCAAGGTTATCATACCGTCAGAATCTTATACTGGCCCATGCCTAGTGGCAACCACTGAAATAGAGATAAAGCAGATAAAAAAAATAAATGAACGAATGAATATCTGATTAACATTAGTTTTTTTAAATCATTTTTTGACTAATCATTACTTTTTCAGTTTTAAAGGGGATTTATTATGCTCCTTTAAAAAATATATAATAAGTCTCTGATGTCTCTAGAGCAGGGGCGCTTAACCCTGTTGCTGGAGATCTACCTTCCTGCAGACTTCAGCTCCTACCCTGATCAAACACACCTGAACCAATTCATTAGGACCTGAACAGCACTTGATGATTACAGCCAGGTGTGTTTGATAATGGTTGCAACTGAAACCTGCAGGAAGGTAGATCTCCAGAAACAGGGTTGGCCACCCCTGCTCTAGAGTGTGTATGTGAAGGTTCAGCTCAAAATACCACAAAAATAATGTTTTACAACTCCTTGAAACTGCCTCTTTTAGGTTTTGATCCTAATTGTGCCGTTTTGGCGACTGTTACTTTAAGTTCAATTTTTTTTAAAGAGGGCGGCGCTACAAATGCCTGTGAGTCAGCATAGTGGCAGATTCAAAACAAGACTAACGTTCTATGCTAATGAGGGAGAGATTGTCACTAATGGGCGGGGCTTTCCCTCGTCTGTCTCTGCAGACGGTTTTTAAGTGTGATCATAAAAAATAAAATTATTACGTTTTTGCCAAGCTGGTCATATTCATAGATTGGTGCCAGACAACTGTTTTTAAACCCTTATAAAAATAATTTCTGCATAATAGATCCCCTTTAAGTTATTTCAGGGACCACTGTAGTTTTCAGAACCTATATTCGACATTCAGAACCTAGAATCCATGTAATTTTTCAAGGTAATGATGGTATGGTACAGAATGAATTAAAGTAACAAATGGTAAAATGTCTTGCTAATAAAATGCTCATATGGTCACAGGCCTCAAAAACACATGTAAGTACCACACCTTCAACCTATTATGGTTAAACTCTGCAGCGACTGCACAAATCTCATGTGTTCTGAACTGTTGTGCTGATCAAATATAATCCAGACTCAACATCAGGGCTGCACGGTACTGGAAAAATCCTTACAACATTGAGATATTTTGTTTTGCTGCAATACATATCGAGATATGAATATAATTTTTTCAGATGATTTGAACAGCTCTATTTGGAAAGATTTCAGTAGTTTAGATCGACTGGGATGATCAAGCCTTTTCTATATGCAGTGCATCTGCATAAATTATAATACATTATAAGCAAGAATAAATAAATAAACAGTATTTTATGGTTTTCTAGGGAGTCTAATAGTATTCAAGTACAGAAATTGAACAATCAAATGTAAAATAATGTAGTTCATTATTGTATAAACAATTTTAAAATATAAAATAATAACAATATTAATAATAATAATAATCTCTTTATCTTTTAATCTTTAATAAATAATCTAATCCTGCAATGTAATTATTGCATATACACACACAATATCGATGCTCAAATGATGTATTGTTCAGCCCTACTCAACATTGCATATGCTGCGATGTGACTTTTGCATATATTATCGATGCTGAAATGATACGTTATGCAGCCCTAAGCCAGACTATAGCCCTCAGCGAAATGACATAATCAGCTCAGAGGTAATTCTTGGCACTGAGGAGATGAGATGGAGAAAAGAAGTCCAGCAAAAGACTCTTTTCACCCACAGAGACACTCCTCCCCAGAGCATGTGCTGTTATTCGAGTGCTAAGAGCATTAATGCTTTTATTTGGACACGCAAACAACAGTGATCTGAAAGATTCCAGAGGATGAACGCACTGGAGCCTGAGCAGACGTTGAATGCGTTTTTCTTTGCTCACTGTGAAATTGCATTTGTTTTTTTGTCTTGAAGTTTGTCCCAGGCCTACCTTCATGTCCAGAGTCTATTAATCTGTGTGTAAAGAGGGCATGATATTACTGCTGCTCTCCACAGATCTTATTTTAGATTCCGGGTGTATTTATATATAGATTGCAATGTATCACCATTAGTTGTCAACAAGCCATAACTCGGCAGTAATGAGATTTGTGCATTTCTGCAGTAGATTTTAGAGACGTTAAAAAGTACCACTTTATAGGTGTGTAAAAGCAAAGCAACTGCATAACTTTGAGCAAAATAGTTTTTAACATTTTTTACATACAAAAAAAACTTTAATATTGGAAAAAATCTAATAAATTTAAAAAGGTTTGTTAACAAATGATTATTTTTATGTCAAATAAAGAAATAAAAAAATAGATAAGATTAAAAAAAAAATCTTGAAAATAAATAAATAAAAATAACCCAAAACTAAATCCATTCATTAATTAATTAAAAATAAATAAATAAAAAAAAAACAAGCAAGATAAATCTGTTCATTCATTTAAAAATAAATAAATAAAGCAAAATAAATCTGTTCAATCATTAAAAATGAAATACATAACTAAAAAAATAACAAATTAAATCCATTCATTCAATAACAATAAACAAATAAATGAAATAGATAAAATAAAAAATAAACAAAACCAAATAAAATTATCAATTTATTAAAAATAAATAAATAAAAATAAATAAATAAAATAAAAAGTAAATAAATCCATTCATTAAAAAAAATTACATAAATAAAACAATCAAAATACAACAAACTAAATCCATTCATTCGTTAAAAAAACAAATAAATGAAATAGACAAAATAAAACCATACAATAAAACAAAATAAATTGATTCATTAAAAAATAAAGTAGATAAAATAGAAAATAAAACGAGAAAATAAATCCATTCATTCATTAATAAATAGATAAATAAATAAAATGAAATAGATAAAACAAAACAATGAAACCAAATGTATTCATTCATTCATTCAAAATAAATGAATAAATCTATCTCTGTCTATAATTTATGTCTTGTACACAGAAGACTAGACTCTACAAAATATAGAAAAATGTTTAAATAATAAATACATCTGTTTTTTTTATGTTAGTTGTTTGTTTGGGTGGAGTACCTTTAGCCTTCATGTGTTTGAGGTCACTGTAATCTTTATGCAATATAGCACCAATTCATATCAGAATAATCTATGAACTGAAAATAATAACAACAACAACCTGCTCTAAATTTGTAATGGAAATACGAGTTAACCAACATTCCAATCCTCAAGTCAAAATAATCCATAAAACGCTGCTGGATTAGCAGGCAACTCAAGGAAACATAAAAAACATGTCAAACAGCTTCAGATTTATGAAACATACAACAAAAATGTGACGTGGCTACTTCTGTACATGGGAATGCCCAAATAGGTGCATGTTTTTTTCCCTCACAAAAATGAGGAAGTTAATCTAGACCATTCATGACAACGTTCTTAAAGGAATAGTTCACTCAAATGTCCTCACACTCACTTTTATGAATTTAGTTTCTTCTGTTGAACAAAAAAACAACAAGATATTCTAATAACTGTTGGGGAAAAGCAGTCATTAGCTACGCTTTAATCCACCTATTTTATGTGCATTTTGGATTTAAGCATGCATTTAAGCATTAAAATGAAAAATAATCTTCTCATTAGTCAGCCTGTTTGGGAAATGAGCATCAATTCACCATTTAGAGTGGAAGTTGGGTCGAGGCAGACCATTTCTTACAACATTTTTGGATGGAAACGTAGCATTTTTTTGTTCCTACTATGGAGGTCAACAGCTGTTTTTTTTGTTGTTGTTGTTTTTTACAGCATTTACAACAGAAGAAAGAAACTCAAACAGGTTTGAAATAAGTGGAGAGTGAGTAAATATGGCATCATTTTAATAAAATGAACAATGACTTTAAGGAAGATGTTAAGATTTTTTTTTAGATAAATTCAAAGAAGAATGTTTCCAAAGCACAATTCTTCCAAGCTTTAATAGAGAAAAAAGTAAACCTTGAAAAAGGGCGCTACGTCAGTCTAGTCTTTCATTGTCCAATCGAATGAAAGGAGAGGCGGGATTTCCATCGTGGTGACAGCAGCGTTTGTGTTGTATCACCACTAGGGAGACTTTTCAAAGATGGAGGAGAGTCTATCGGTCGCAGTTTTGAGTTATCTGGAGTTGTATGACTCCATAAAACATGAATATTACAATATCAGTAATAACTATTACAATTATAACAATATCAACAGTAGCACTCATGAACAATAAGTGGCTGATTTCAGTGATTGCTTGTAACAAAAAAATGCAGTGCAATGCACCTCACGTTCTCGTGACAGAAAATGATTTTGAAGAACAGTCAGCCTTTTTATCAGTTTTTTTTCTTATATGACAGTTTTGGCGGAATATTTGCTGATCAAATATGCTTCATGAAAAAAAAAGTATCATTCAGTCATTCATTTTCTTTTCGGCTTAGTCCCTTTATTAATCTGGGGTCACCACAGTTGAATGAACCGCCAACTTATCCAGCACATGTTTTACACAGCCGATGCCCTTCCAACTGCAACCCATCACTGGAAAACATCCATACACACTCATTCACACACATACACTACGAAAAAATAGCGGTGAACTTGTGGGGGAAACCGAAGCACCTGGAGAAAAACTCACACGAACATGGGGAGAACATACAAACTGACCCAGCCACGGATCAAAACAGCGAACCACTTGCTGTGAGGCGACTGTGCTACTCACTGCACCACCGTGAAGCCCAAAATGTAATAAAAAAGGAATAGTTCATCCAAATTCATTTATTTACTCATAACCCCAAATGGCAAAATGTAAAAAAGAGTTCTTTTTCTGTTGAACACAAATGAAGATGTTTTGAAGAATGGTAAAAACCAGTAGGCACCGACAACCATAGTAAAGAAAAAAAAAATACAACGGTTTCCAACACCTTTCAAAATATCTTCCTCTGTGTTCAACAGAAAAACAAAACTCATAGAGGTGTTGATCCAATTGAGGAAAAGTACATTTCCATTTGAATTAAAATGTTTAAATGTTAAAAGATCATTATTACTCACTAACAATAATGATACACAGCCAGTGCTATATTATGATGAATTAAAGAGGGTTATCCTAGATTTAAACGCAATGGCAACAAATACGTTCTACAGGTTTTAATGGATTGGCTTGTCTGTGTTTGTTGCCATTGGTGGATGTTTGTTTATCACCAATAAAACATGTTTAGTTGGCATTATTGGCTCGTAAAATATATGTGGCGTAGTGTAATCTAATGACTGTCATCTCTGTCTGTCATTGAATAGTTAAGCAGACATTCATTATCATCAATGTTTCATTAATCCTTAATTAAGCATGAGTATTGGCTTTTCAAAACACCTTAGCTCTGGGAAACAAGAAATCAACAAGCAGTGAGCTAGCAGGTAAACCAAACCACTTGCTTTGGTTGGACTGATCCTAACAGGTGCAATGCATACTGGGAAATGGATCATCTCTAGCAGTAGCGTTAACAGCTTAGCCATCTGGGAGAGTGGCATGTGCCTCCTGAGTGAACATAACCTGCTATATCCACTAAACAAGACGCAAAGCGCCTGCTGGTGTCACAGTTTACTAGAAACAAAACAATGTCGTATAACCTGGTAAAACTATTATGCCTAGTCAAGGGGACAGAAGAGACGAGACTTACAGCCAGCAATGGACAATAACAAAGTATTCATTACTTTACTCCGGTACTTTTCTACCAAGAAACTGTATTTTATCAGAGTATTTTTATTTCATTAAAACACCTCCTCGTTATTCTGAACTGGAAAAACTCTCATCCTCTCTGAGAAGCGGTAGAGGCACCTGATAAGAAAATGAACTGATTCTTTTAATGTTACCTGATAAATTGATTCAAATTATCCAATCGGAGCAAGCCTGCAGTTGACATTTCACTGAATCATATGATCTGATCAAAGCGAGTCTCTAATTAATGATTAATTGATTCAAATGATCTGATCAGAGCGAGTCGTCAGTGAAAACCTAATT
>CAIGQQ010029922.1:229878-240552 GCA_903798035.1 Danio albolineatus | reverse complement strand
TCAAATGATCTGATCAGAGGGAGTCTTCAGTGAAAACCTAATTCCAATGATCTGATCAGAGCGAGCCTTTAATAAACGATTCACTGATTCAAATGATCCGATCAGAGCAAGTCTCTAATTAACAATTCATTGATTCAAATGATCCGATCAGAGCGAGTCTTCAGTTAAAATCTAATTCCAATGATCTGATCAGAGCGGGTCTCTAATTACCGATTCACTGACTCAAGTCATCTAATCAGAGAGAGTATCCAATTAACAATTGACTGATTCAAATGATCTGATCAAAGTAAGTTTAGTGGAAAAACTCACTAAACTCAATTGAACCGATAAGAGTGAGTGTCCAAATAATGATTCAGGGATTCAAATGATCTGATCAGAGCAAGTCTTTAGTTAAAAAAAAACTCACTAATTCAAATGATCCAATCAGAGCGAGTCTCCAATTAACGATTCAATGATTCAAATGAACTGATCAGAGAGAGTCTTTTGTTAATTACTCTGTAATTCATATGATCCGATCAGAGCTAGTCTCTAATAAATAATTTACTGATTAAAACGATCTGATCAGAACGAGTCTTTAGTTAAAAACTCACTAATTAAAGTGAGTCTCCGATAAACGATTCAACGATTCAATTGATCTGATCAGAGAGAGTCTTTAGTTAATTACTCTGTAATTCATATGATCTGATCAGAGCTTGTATCTAATTAATAATTTACTGATTAAAATGATCTGATCAGAACGAGTCTTTAGTTAAAATCTCACTAATTGAAATGATCCGATTAGAGCGAGTCTCTGATAAACGATTCAATGATTCAAATGATCTGATCAGTTTTTACTGAAAAGAAAAATTAATTCAAATGATCCTATTAGAGCGAGTCTCCAACTAATGATTCACTTATTCAAATTATCTAACCAGAGTATCATAGTGAGTTTACTGAAAAACTATTCAAATGATCCGATTAGAGCGAGTCTCAGACAAACGATTCAATGATTCAAATGATCTGATCAGAGCGAGTCTTTAGTTAATTACTCTGTAATTCATATGATCCGATCAGAGCTAGTCTCTAATTAATAATTTACTGATTAAAATGATCTGATCAGAACAAGTCTTTAGTTAAAAACTCACTAATTCAAATGATCCGATTAGAGCGAGTCTCCGATAAACGATTCAATGATTCAAATGATCTGCTCAGAGTTTTTACTGAAAAGAAAAACTAATTCAAATGATCCTATTAGAGCGAGTCTCTAAGTAATGATTCACTTATTCAAATGATCTGACCAGAGTATCATAGTGAGTTTTTGCTGAAAAACTAATTCAAATAATCCGATCAGAGCGAGTCTCTGATTAACAACTGATTTAAATGATCCCATCTAAACGAGTCTCCATTTAACAACTGAATTCACAAGACTGAACAAAAATGAAGCAAAGCTAATCTCTATATAATGATTCACTGAATCAAATGATCCAATACAAGCGAGTCTCTAGTTAACGATTCACTGATTCAAATGATCCAATCAGAGCAAGTTGCCAATTAACAATTTACTAATTCAAAATACATGCTCCAGTTGATGATTCACTGATTTGAATGTTCCCATCAGTGTGAACGAATCACCAAATTCAAACGATTCAATCAGATCAAGTCTCCAGTTAACAATTCACAAGTCTGACTCAAAATGAACCAATAATGAGAGTTCGTCAAGCTTGAATTTGGAAATGACCTATGGCTACCAATGCAGAATTTTAACATTCATTACTAGAAAATCCTATTCAAAGAGTTATTGACTTCCAGAATAAAAATTCAGCCAATATTTACTCACTGTCCACTTGAGTTTCTGATGAACACTTAGGATATGTTGAACAATGCTGGTTTCAGAACAGTTGATAATTAACATTGACTTCAATAGTAAGGAAAAATACAATGGATATCAATAGTGACCAACAACTGGAAGTGGAAGTCAGTGACGACCAAACATTCTAGAAGTGAGCATTTTCCTCTGTGTGACATATTAGTGTATGTTTATAAGGCTTGTTACAGTAAAGCAGCTGAGCTACGGCCACCAGTACTGAATACAATGTAGTCGGTATAGCACTGTCTAGTTAGTTACTCTCCAACAGTGTTTGTAAGTCCATTAAAGTCTCCACTGACCTTTGAGATGAGCTCATCGTGATTGGCGAGATGTGCCCGGCAGTGGATGCAGCTGTAGGTTCGGTGACAGTTGGGCAGGTAAGCCTGGAAGGTCTTAGACTTTGTCATTTTCACCATCTCACAGTCGTGGTGCTCCTCGCTGGGTTCCTCCGGGCTGGCGCTGGACGAGTTGCAGCTCTGCTGAACTTGCTGACAGAAGAAACACTGGAAGATGCAAGCAAAAGCCGTCGTTGTTGTGGAGTGGATGTGTGGCACGCTCCACACAGACACCACAGGAGAAAAAAACGACCTGGAGATTCAAAGAAATAATGGAGAAATGTCACTATTTGTTAGCTCTTGCCAAACTATATGCTTCCAAACTTTAGAAGAGACCCAAACGCACTACAGAAGTGGCATTTTACAAACTGATTTATGCCTTTCAGTGTTACATATTGTGAATTTTGTTTTCGTTTTTACTTTTAGACTGCTTTGAGAGCATTCACATTGTATTTGCAGAGGTGTTAATAACAACACTCAATGCTTAGGATACACTGGATAAAAATTCACATGTTAATCTGACTTACTGCATGCTCAAATATTGATTGAAAATTCTGACAAAAGAGACTATTTATAGGGCTTTTGTACACTAAATCTGTGCAGTGAGGCTCCAAAATTTAACATTAGTTAAACTAAACTCATAATAAAAACTGCAGAAGTTTGTGATGTTTATTTCTTAGGTAATGCCTAATAATGCATTAAAAATCATAATCGTAGTCATAATCTGATCACAAGTAATAATGGTTTTATTAAAAGAAGCTATTCATTCATTCATTTTCTTGTCGGCTTAGTCCCTTTATCAATCCGGGGTCGCCACAGCGGAATGAACCACCAACTTATCCAGCATGTTTTTTACGCAGCGGATGCCCTTCCAACTGCAACCTATCTCTGGGAAACATCCAAACACACTCATTCACACTCATACACTACGGACAATTTGGCCTACCCAATTCACCTATACCACATGTCTTTGGACTTGTAGGGGAAACCGGAGCACCTGGAGGAAACCCACGCAACCACAGGGAGAACATACAAACTCCACACAAAATGCCAACTGACCCAGCCGGGGCTCGAACCAGCGATCTTCTTGTTGTGAGGCGAATGTGCTACTCACTACGCCACCGTGGCGCCCTAAAAGAAGCTATTAAATATTAAAATTCAGCTTTTTAAACTACTATTTAACATAATAGTGAGACTTTATAGAAGTATAAATAATCATTTTGCAATCACATTTGGTTGAAGCATCTGTTTACCCTGAGCAGGTTTATACAGTAAAAGCAACACACACTGTGTTTGTTGGTTATACCGTTAAAATAATAAGACAAGCGTCTTTATTTTCAGGTTTTTTTACCCATTCAAAAAAAGTGTATTAATTCTGAAACCAACAAGTTAAAATAAGCTGTGAACAGCTCAACAGAATAACTCCCCAAAGACATTGGTTAACTAAAAAGTGAATGAATAAATACTAAAAACAATCCTGTGTGTGATTTCATGACTCCAAATATAGTGTAGATGTTGGGTGAACTAGAGCTACACGATTCTGGCTAAAATGAGAATCACAATTTTTATTTTGTATTTTTTGTTGCTTAAAATAACGATCATGTCGGCGCAATAGCCTAGTGGTTAGCGCACCAACATATGGTGCACTGACACCCCCCTAGTGTGCAGCCCTAGTGTGAACCACTTTTAAGATACTTTTGCATCCTTACTGAAGCTTTAAATTGCATTGCATTTTCCATTTTTAGATTATATTTAAGCATTTAGAGTTTTTACTCTATTTCATTCAAGCTATGCATCAACCTCATGGCTTTGGCGCTGCTCGAACCATTTCTTCTTGGCATGAAAAATAAGTCCTAAAATTGCAAAAATGCTTAGCATGAGCAAATGAGCAGCTGAGATGAGATAAAAGTGAAAGAAAACAATCATTTCCTCTTCACCCTTGACAGCTTAAGCTCGATCAGCCTGAGAGGCATTGTGTGACTGATGAAGTGTGAATAATAATGATTCTCCCTCCAGTGAATCCCACACATTTAACATTCACTCTTAGCCAACAAGTTGTTTAAGTATGTCAAAAAAAAAGAAAAAAAAGAAAGCTATTTGCCCTGTGCACCAAGAGGACCATACTAAGCTTTATTGACCCTGTGGCAAAATCTACTATCTATTACACAGCTGTATTCAAACCATTGCATTTTACCAGAGCAGACTGTCAATGTATTAACAAAAATAACACTTATTTGTGGTAGGTTACATTGTTAATATGAGTTATTCAACAACAGCACTATATCTGATTATCATGTAACATCATGGTACATGAGCATGGTTATCAAAGTGCCCTAATTGACATGATATAATAATGTAAACATTTTGAAACAAGATTATGAGACATTTTTACTTTTTAACATGAATGCTGTTCAAGTGCAGGCCAGTTTTAACTTGTGCCTTTTACATCTCTCATCTCCATTGGGCATTCATCATTCCCTAGTTCACATGCTGTTCGCACAGACAATCAGAAAATAACAGGAAACTCCGAATAATGCTCTAATGAGGGGGCAACAACACTGTATGCAAAAGAAAAACACAGACACTTCCGCAATAGCACAGGAAGCTCCAACCATGCCGACCAACAAGACGCGCGCGCTCCGAGCAATGGTTGCCAGATCCCACTAAAACAAGCAACACACTCTCACTTACCTAACCATGATAAGTCTGAAGAAACAACCCCATGTTGTTTGTTTTCCATAAAACATACATAAAATTACCATTACATATTAATGCCAAAATATGTGTTCACTAATCATTTGTCAGACTGTCTGAGAAATACATAATAAACACAAGAGGAAAGAGGAACTGGGCTACCGTTTAATAATTGCATAATACAGAGCGGTTCATACAGCAGGTGGGGATAATTTGCTTGCCTTCTATCATTTTCGTTGTGTTATGAATAGCAGGGACGTAGCAGTCTGAAATATGCGAATATGTGCGTTAAGGCACTGAAAACGGGCCATAATTATAATTACTTCATGTAAATACATAAACAGAAGTTCGCTTAAAAATAAATGTGAAGGCAACATTGTCGCGCGTTCACGAGAGCGACTAGAGCTCGCGCAATGCGCGATGTGGCACGCGTCTGAGTGGAATTGAAAACTTGTTTACCTGTAAACATTATAGCATTAGATATCCAATATGTGAGGTTTCTTGCTTACCAATCTATACGTTTTTGTTATATATGCACGGAAAACTCATTATTAGCGACATTGTTAGAAACATTTATATATTTATCTTATAGCACAAATGTTATCGTAAAGAATAGTCTAGGGTAGCTATATATAACGTGTTTCCGCTAAGAGCGCTGCATAAATACACGGATAGTGTTGATTGCATGCCATACGCGCTTTCATGAAGTCAAGTTAACTGTAAACATCATAAACATACACAAACATTTACCTACAAAACTATTTAACAGTGGACGATGTTTATAACTGTTCAATATGATCAGCAGCTGCATAAATCAGCTGGAACAAAAGACAAGTGTTGATGTCGTGAAATAAAACCCGATCTAACTCAATCTAAAGCAAGTCAACAGCATGCAAACAAAGGAGGCTCATGAGCGCGTGTTAACCTGAGAGGATAAGGCTAATCATGAGCATTATATGGCTTAAGAAAAACAATAATAGCTATAGCGAATCTAGCCATTTAACAGCTCGTACAGACAGGTTATGCTGTTATCATTTATTATTATGGTGACTGATTCAGTGCAACCTTTTAATAATAAGCACCAAACTGTGTTTTGTTTTAACATCCATGAAAAGTGACAAACAACTAAAAGAAGATGTTCATAAAAGCAATTCAACGCGTCGACAATGGGCCACCAGATACAAAAGGTGCAAATTGATTGTTGTCAGCGGGATCTTTAGAGAAAGCAACAAAGAAACTGTGAGACCAACGTGGATACAAAACAAAGGCTCGTGCTTTTTTGACAAAACCAGGAAGCGCAGAGTGACACAAAGACCAAAATTGAGTCCTGATACCTGCAAATACAACTGCAAACCGACAAGCAAAATGCCACAAAGGTGTTTTTATTCTGAACAATTAACTTTAAAAGCGCGTGCATGCGTAAAGCTCCACATTTTCCCACTGACAGACGAGAGATTTACACAGGAATGGCTCTGAGCTTGTGTAAAACGTAATAACAAGCGTCATAAAACAATATTCATGCTTTCAGATGTATAATATGTAAGTATTTTAGGCTGAAATAGATATAATGCATCAACTCACCCCCTGAACTGGATCTCAACGCGAAGTTTGGCATAGATTTTCTATAGGGAAGCTAAATATTTTCTCCGAAGTATGCTTTGAGATATTTTTGTTTCTTTTTTTGGTTTCTGTCGTCTTGTCTCAGCGCAGATTCCGTCTGAGACCTCAAACTGAGTCTATCTGATAGTTCTGTATGTCGGTTAGGCTGTACATTTCTCTAGTCTTTGTTGCACTCTTTGTGTTTGTGATGGTCTTGCTGCTTTTCAGGATGGGCGGAGCGTCGCATTACTGGCGTGTAAAGCATCCAATCGGTGCACCGCGGAGGCGTGGCTACCAGCCAAGCTAAAATAATCCCGGATGTGTAAATAAATACAGTGCATTTACATAGGTTGAGAAAATGACTTCATCGGCTTAATGTCTTGCATTACGTCTCAAACAAAAGGGGAGCTGTGTTCCTAATGAATTTAAATGCTATATATTTGAAATGAAGCTTTTAGTGGAATCTGTTCAGTCTTTAAATAACACTGTCTGTGGTTATTAGTATTATATTATAATTAGCTACTTTCAGCCCTATCATGTCAGCGATTCCAACACCCACTAAGACAACATGGAAAACATGCAATTCATGTCAACACTTTAGGACAGGGTGATTACAGAGCAGCATTGGCTCCTTAAAGGGATAGTTCACTCAAATATTGATATTTGCTGTTAATTTACTCACCCCTACTTAAATGACTTTGAGCTGAAACCATAGTCTTTCATGATGGTTAAAATTCAAGTCAAAGGTTACCAGCACTTTTAGAGTTAAAAAAAACATATACAGGCATAGCAAAATTAATACATGTGGCTCCTGATGATGCACTGAGCTCTTATGAAACTAAACATTTGGTCGGTGAAATTAACATTATTATTTTTTATAGCATTATTACCTTTAACAACAGAACTGCAAATGGTCCTGAGCATATTTGTGACAGTCTGAGGAGCAAACTGAGGTAAAGTTGGTTTTATATTCGCACATTCATTCAGTGACAATTTGTGACATGCTCTCTATATTGTTTGACATGGTACTTTCAATATTCAGCCTAAAATAACGCGAGTGTGACCAGGCATGGGACGATTCAATAGTATCTGGATGCAGCCTTAATGATGCAAGCTGAGATTGCATTACTTAGTGATGCATTGTCAGACATAATGTACTCAATGGAGCGACTGACATCACTGTGAGGGGTAGGGTTAGGGGTGGGGTTAGGTGAGCCCATTAAGAAGCATTGGATGCAGCTCAGATTGCACTGGATCAGGTCTGCATCCAGACCCCTCTCGGACCGTCGGACGATTACCGTTTTCAAGGTATTTCAACATATTTTCCGCGGTTTGGAAAAGTCAAGGTTTTAAAACCGCCAAATTTTTTGGTAAAACCTTTTCTAAGGTATGTGTAAGTTTTTTTTTGTTTTGTTTTGTTTTAGGATATCTATTGTTCATTTTAGGAGTATCTCTAGCTGAAAAGATATCCAAAGAAATCAGTGTTTTTGAAACAAATGAAGACAGCAGAAGTCAAAGATTCATTTTCATTATTTAGCCTCACATGTTTACTGTCCCAAAATACTTTAAATGCTTCTCAAGAGCAGTAATCACAATATTTTCAAACCGTGATATTTCTATCCAAGGTTATCATTCCGTCAGAATCTTATACAGGCCGATGCCTAAGTGTGACTTCAAAACAACATTAGCGCTATTTATTCGACTGTAAACAGTGCTGTTCTTTGAGAGCCATTGGCTGCTAATATGACTTCACTATTTGGAATTTGCTAATCCTTTTCTGAAAATCAAATTATTAATATTATTGAGGAGAAAGCCTGAATGTGTGAATATAAAACCAACTTTACCTCAATCTGGGGAGCAAACTTTCACTTTAAGCCACATAAAATGACTTAGGGGCATTTTTTGTTTAAGTGATGGGAGAAACAACGCTTTTCGAAACGTTCAAAACGTCACATGCTAGAGACACCTGCAGGTCAAAAAACTTTAAATGCATGTGGATTAGGACTGCACGATGCTAAAATAAATCTGATTTGATCTGTTTTTTTTCTGCAATATATATTGCGATATTAATACAATTTTGGCAGATGACTTGAATAGCTCTATTTGTAATTAAATCATTAACTTTGATTGGAATAACCATTTAGAGGAGTGAATCAAAAAATAAAATAAACGTGAAATAGGTTGTCAGATATTCAGGTACAGCAATACGATACAATACGATATTATCATTATATTTTGTCCCCGATAATGATAGATCCCAATATCAGCAATATATCACAAGAAAACCATCTACAATAGATCATGATTTTTGTAAATGAAGGGGAAAAAAATGCATCAAAAATGTATAAGATGTATTTTATTAACAGCACATATATTTAGTAGAATTGCAACATTGATACATATGTGTTTGATCTGACACCATGAGAAGTGCCAGCGCATGTACTGTTGCCTAAATGGTAAATGTTAGCAGTGTAAGGCTGATGAATTAGTTCAGATCTTTTGTATCTTTAAATAAATATCGATACTTGGATACATCAATAATGTATCGCGGGTGGAATTATCACAATAAATTAGCATCAATATTTTGTCCTGGCCCTATTACTGATTAATCAAATGTAATGTAAAATAACATTCTTCATTGCTGATCAACCATAATAATCCCAACTTCACATTGCAGATACTGCGATGTGACTATTGCGAATGCACACATCGCAATATCGATGCTGAAGCGAAATATCGTGCAGCCCTAACATGGATTAAAATAGCCTTTTTTCAAACACACTTCAAACATTGAAAGTGTAACCTTAGCTTATCTAATATCATTAAAAATTAAGTGTCTGCATAATATGCATTCTTTCCCAGTACTGAGTTGCGGCTAGAAGGCCATCCGCTGCTTTAAGTTGGTAGTTCATTACGCTGTGGCGACCCCTGATGAATAAAGGGATTAAGCTAAAGGAAAATGAATGAATTATGTGTATTCTTTTATCAGTTTATATAGTTGGTTCCTTTGTGGCCTCTGCTAAACAGGACAACAAGAGACTATTATCTTTTTGTTTTACTTATAAAACTGATTCGAGATCAGGTAAAAACTATAAAACCTGATCAGTGATTCACCACTGAGGGAGATCTGAGTGAACCAGCATGATACATGTGGATTTGATGGTATTACACATATCAACATTAACTTTAAAAATGTATTGAAACAGTAATGAAGCCACTTGAGCTCAAAGCCACCGATTCCAAACAAAAGATTCATAAAGGTTTGAATCTTCACGGATGTAACCAATAAGCAAGGTAAGCGGCCGCTAAGGGCTCCAGGACATCTGGGGGCCCCCCAATTAATATCTAGAAGCGTAAATTATCAATATAAACTATATATAACATCATTTTCTATCATGTTTTGTATGGTGAGGGTCAAACAAATACAATTTTTTTACACCATTAACTATTATTTAATATACAATAAAACATAATATCATTATAATAATGTAATATGTAATTATCCACCACCCCCAGTCATGAAGCAGTCCAGAATTTATCAAAAAAAATTATTTAGTTGCAAAGTCATTTTAAGAAAACTAAATAATCATTTAAAAATGTAGAGCTTACATTAAGATAAAACAGAGAAAAAATATTGAGTGACATAAAAAAAAACAGCAAAATAAATAAAAATTTTAAAAAAGTAGAAAGAGTGCACTTCAAAACTTGGGCCCCCAACTCTCTAAATTCACCCCTGGTAGAAGGATCCAGGATAAGCGTGACTTTTTGACTATACAATGCATCTTTCCTCTTGTAAACTAACATGAATAAATAAACAACATTAGTCTGAGTTGGGGGCACACTTTAAAGGGATAACTGTAAACATAAGGAAAAACAAATACTATTGAAGTCAGTGGTTACAGGTTTTAAGCTTTCTTCAAAATATCTTCATTTGTGATTTAGAAGAAATGAAATCAAACAAGTTTAGAATGAGAAGTGTGAGAAATTGATGACAGAATTGTAATTTTTGAGTGAACTATCTGCAAAACCATGTTGTGTTTCTCTCAAAACTGACTGTTTTGCCTCAATGTATTATCAGGAGCCTCAGGTATTAATTTACTATTGCCTGTATTTGTTTTTTTAACTATCAAAGTACCAGTTGAATCGCCTCAGATATTAATTTTCAGGACTTTACTATCAGGTATTAATTTTCTATTGCCT
>CAIGQQ010029922.1:189842-220090 GCA_903798035.1 Danio albolineatus | reverse complement strand
TGTTTACAACCATATTCAAGTGTTTTTGTTGTTGTTTATATTTGAAGCTATTAAAAAGAGGGTGTGAGTTCATAATTAAGTGCTTGTGATTGGGTCTGCAGAAAGGGCGGGACTTTAATACTACAGCTCCAGCTACTGCACAAACTCCGGCTCCAAATGAAGCCATCAGAGCAAGATGGCTTCACATTTTGGCTTCACATTTTGGCTTCACTTTTCTACAGTTGAAAGAGAAGGCTTTTTAAAAATTATTATTCTAAATGAATCATTCACTGTAGACAGTATCTTATGAACGGATTAATAAAGGTGCATTTCCATGGCTAGAGGCTCCTAATTTCCATGTGGATTTAAACCTGACATTCTGGCTGAGCTGGCTGATTTAGTTAATCTAAAAAAAGCGAATCTTTATCATTATTATTCTTTTCTTCAAACACCGAAAGGAACCTGGATTTTGAAAGAAGTGCGACCGAAATGTACAAGCAAAATAGTTTCATTTTTTCTTCTACTTTCTGAACTCATAATACTCTATATATAGGAAATGTGAGACCACAAAAGGTAGGATATAACAAAAACCTGAGAGTCCAATAGCAGAATCCCCAGCAGTGTGGCACTTCCATTTTCTTTGTATAGAAAGCTTTTTAACAGTCATGCAAGGGCACAGTCTTATTGATACAAGGCGGCTGGGGGGCGGGGAGGGATTTGGGAAGGGAAAGCAAAAGGAGAAAGAAACATACAAAACAGAAAGAATGAATACAGATTAACAGGCACTGTACGATCAGAACAGACATCAATTTAAAAAGTACCAATAACGACTGAAATAAACTGTAAGATTGTTCTTTGTCCCGTGACAGAAGTTCCTCTAAATCTAGCTATAGTGATAAAAGTTCAGTTTCTAGAATGTATCTACGTGCATCTCTAGTTAAAAAAAGAAAAACACCTGGATTTTTGGAAATACATATACCTGCATGGCACTTGCGTTATTTTGGCAGGTAATTTGAGGGTTTAGCTCAACGTTTGGACACAAATACTCATTTTCCATTGTCTTAAAGGAATCAATCACCCAAAATTGAAACTTTGCTGTGAATTTACTCATTTTCAGGCCATTTAAAATGTACATTTTGTTTTCTTTAGTAGAACAAAAGACTTTTTAGCTAAAATGGCGACGTTTGATAACTCAAAATCTACAGGTATCACAAGTTTGAGTTCTGAAATATATACAGGCGGTACAATGGTGGCTCCTGATAAAACGGTGAGGCTGAACGATGAAGGAACTGAACATTATTTACAACGATGGTAATGATCTCGTAAATAACTTTCCGTATTTTTTGCTTCATAAAAGCTTAATGTATCATCAGGAGCCACAGGCGTTCATTTTGGGTTGTTTTTTTACTCTCAAATTGCTTTTCATGAATAATCTTTAAATGTTCTGCTGAAGAAAAAAAATTACATTGGCAATCTTGAATAAATTGACAGCAGATTTGAATTTTTGCATCAACTTTACATCTTCAAAATGGTCTTTTCTTTGGTGCTTAAGTAAATTGAACAGATTGATCTAGATTTTTCCTATGGGTTCTAAAATGATTGTGTTCATGATTTAGAGAAGTACAAATATTAATCTAATTTTAAACATTTCTTTATTCTAAATATGATTATAAATGATATATAGAGGCCTAAAGGCACATAGAGGGGGGTTTGAATGTACAAAAAGTAATCAGCTCAATCGATTTTTAAGGGGGTTATCATTAGTAAATACTTCTTTGAGTTTTACGAAAATACATTAAAGCCTTAAAATGGCACCGTGGCAAATTTAGCGCTCTGTGCATTTTGAGGAGATTGGCGATGCACAATGTGGATAAATGAATGTCCACTGCATATATATATTTATATATAGACAAAAGAATAGAGGAGATCCCCTCGTTCTTGCCCTGTTTGACCTCTGCGGGACTTCAAAATGGCTTACAGACACCTTAGAAAAGCAGCTCGTTGGAAATATTAACAGGAGGCTAGAAAGAAACACGACAATAACACAATCATAGATGCTTTTTTTTTGTCTTTTTATACTGAAGAAGCGTATCAGAGGACTGAGAGAAAGTATTAATCGTAATCAAAAACCTTGATGAGATGCAGAGAGGAGGATGCGTGTGAGAGAAGCTCTACACTTGTAATGGAGGATCCAGGAGTCGATGTTTTCAGGGAGGTCAGATGAACTTTGAGGGCTGCCTGTAGATTTGCGGTTCAAGATGATGAGGATGAAGACGATAAAGACCGAAAGAGAAGCACAGCGCACAGTGGAGACAGAAGCATCAGCATGAATCGATCCAGACCAACACCTACAGACAGAAAAAGCAGGATTAGTTATTTATTTATCCTTTATTTAACCAGGATAGTCCCATTGAGTTTGAGATCTCTTCTTCCAGAGAGTCCGGGCAAAATTGCAGCACAAAAAGTTTGACATTAGAAACAAATACAAATGTTTAAAGGCCGGTACACACAACAAACGACTAGCACAGACAAAACCCAACTGCGTCATTGCCTTGCATTGGCTGATGTCTGGTTCCATCTGGACCAAAAAGCTGCATGTGAACACACCAAACAGACGGCAGACGACTGATTAAAGAGTGTGTGTTCTGACCCCGCATGAGGGGTTTTGTCTTTCCACTATGTGGGTGCAGTTGTCTGCTTTACTGTTCACAGCTGGAGACCGAAACTTCCAACGCATGCACGCAGAGCATAAACAAAGCAGCGCTCAGTACCATTATCACAGTAATTGTCACTCACTCACCACAGAGGGATTCGCTCCTGCAAATTATGTCTGATAATCTAATAATCCCTATCGATTGCAAATATTTGAGAAACGTAGCAATTACAGCCAGCCTCTTGTGTTCCTTCTTGGCTTAAAACTTCAACACGTCAAACTCAATCTCTGATTCGCTGCTGAATAACCAGTTAGAGTGCTCTCTTCAGGCAACAGCCTAATGCTGATTCGACATACTGAATCAGGCCAATAAGCCCCAATGCAGTGCTTAATTTGTGAATTGCGAAGGTCCCGGAGCAGATCGGGGTAATGGATCCGGCATGTTACCTGAGGATGGAGAGGTGTAACGGATGAAGGTGAAGAGCGAGTTGGGGGGTTGTGGGTGTCGTGGACGAAAGTGAAGAGGGTTTGGGAGTCATGGAATTAAGCCTTTCGTGAGAAGTTCAGATGTGCGCATGTAATAAAGACATATGCTATTATTAGTGAACGAAACCAAGTGTTTCCAGCAGCTTTTGTACTAACCATCCTCGACAGCAACACCGGAAATAAACGCAATCTTAATGAGAATACAGGCTTGCAATTTTTTTTGTAAAGTGTGTGTACATTTTTATTAAGAACAGCAAGATAAATACATCATCTAAAGCAGGGATGTCAAACTCAATTCCTGGAGGGCCGCAGCCCTCCACAGTTTAGTTCCAACACTAATTAAACACACCTGATCAAACTAATTGAGTCCTTCAGGCTTGTTTGAAGCCTACCAGTTAGTGTGTTGAAGCAGGGTTGGAACTAAACTGTGCAGGGCTGTGGCCCTCCAGGAATTGAGTATGACACCCCTGATCTAAAGCATAATCACAGACAAGACTTGCATGCCTTTTAGTAAAAAACTATTATTTTAGGATGAATAAACAAATATTTAGCGTTGTGTTGTCACGCTTTTGTGGAAGGTATAAAAAAAACGACATTATTTATGCATGCTACACAACATTCTGTGCTGTCGGTCCCTAATAAAGCATAAATTTAGCATCGTGATCAATTGTTTACAAGATAGAATTGTTACTAAAGCATCCCTCACCAACAGGCACTGCTGGGGATTTTGCATTCAGTCGGTCTATAGTTCAGTCATTATGCAACAGGAATAAAAGAGTTCTTCAAATGAAATATTCTGAGTAACCATGTCAAGTAGTTTCAGTGTTCTAATAATATTCATGTTCTTGGCAGTCTTTTGTAATCCAGGATGTGTAAAGGGAACAGCTACTGCTTTCAGAAAATCATCCGGATTTACACACAGGAACACTGCACGTCTTTACACAATGTTTCTGTACTTGCATATATATATATATATATATATATATAGTTGAAGTGAAAAATATTTTTAACGTTTTCTACAAATAATGATGTTTAACAGAGCAAGAAAATTTACAACAGTATTTCCTATAATATTTTTCCGTCTGGAGAAAGTCTTATTTGTTTTATTTCAGCTAGAATAAAAGCATTTTTTAATTTTCAAAAACATTTTTAAGGTCAAAATTATTAGCCCTCGTAAGCAATATTTTGTTTCAATAGTCTAGAAAAAAAAACCTACTGTTATACAATAGGTGCGTCCCAAATAAATAGTGTAAGTAGTGCGTTCACACTGAAAACTCTACAAACAATAAGTGCACTTTAATTTCCCGGATGATGCACTTATTCAGCCATTAAAATGAAGTGTGTAATGATGGACACTTCACACACTCAACGACCGCAGCTTTGCTCAGGTAGCGGAGGGGGTGGAGCTGTCAGGAACACATGTTGGATAACTTTATTTATTTTGGATTATAAAAGCAAAATCCTCCAACAAGAGTGCTTATAGCGCCTTCCGATGGTGAATGCGGTTATACTCCTGGCAGGTATTATTTGGTACTTTGGTCTTTTATTTCTCAAATTTGGCAACCGTCAAACAACATCAAGAAAACGGTTTGAATTACTGCATAGTAAAAAAGCCATTATTGTTCCATTTGGGACGACACTACATACATATACTGTGCTGTTGAGTGTGTAAGTGCATAAGTACATAGTGCACAAGTGCACAGTGTGCCATTTGGGACACAGCTAATGACTTGCTTAATTACCTTTACTCACCTAATTAACCTAGTTAAGCCTTTATATGTCACTTGAGGCTGAATACTAGTATCTTGAAATATGTAGCAAAATATTAAACACAGTCATCATGGCAAAGACAAAAGAAATCAGTTATTAGAAATGAGTTATTAAAACTTTTTACGCAGCATACGTTTTACGCAGCAGATGCCCTTCCAAACGCAACCCAGTACTGGGAAACACCTATACAGTCTCGCAATTACTGTACACTCATACACTACGGCCAAGTTTTTTTAACCAAAAATGAAGTCACCTGTACCACATGTCTTTGGACTGTGGGGGAAACCGGAGCACCCGGAGGAAACCCACACCAACACGGGCAAACATGCAAACTCCACACAAAAATACCAACATGCCCAGCCGGGACTCGACAGTGCTAACCACTGAACCACAGTGCTGCCAACTATCTTTCTTTCCCACGAATAAACATTGTAAGACACATTCAATACATCTTTTTACCTCATGTTTAATAATAACATACAATTGAAGACAAGTTTTAGAAATGATAATTATTATCACTACAAGCATTACATACATTTTTTCCAAATCTTTTCCTCCGTTTAACAGAGGATATACAGCATTTCCTATTATTTTTAAATTACTATTATTATTATTATTATTATTATTATTATTATTATTATTATTATTATGGCGAAAGTCTTTTTTTTTTTTTTTGATGTGATACAAAAATAGTGAATAAAAAAATTGCTCAATTACATTAGCCCTATTTTGAAATTGTTTATATCAACTGGCTACAGAACAAACCACTGTTGTCCAATAATGGCTAATTAACCTAATTTGCCTAATTAAGCTAATTAATTAAAGGAAAACGCACATTAATGTGGCGAGAGCTGTTTGACCAGGCTGTGGATTAAAGCTAATAATATTATAAATAATGTTGAACTTACAGGCAATGATGGTTTCGCTTCACAAGAGCTCAATGTGTCATCAGGAGCCATGGCCATGGCTGTTGAGTTGGACTTGTTTGTATGCAATTTTTTAATTTAAAAATCACCATTCACTGACATTACATCAGAGATGCCCAAACTAGGGCCCGTGGGCCAAAGTTGGCCCAAGGTAACCTTTGATTTAGCCCACCATGCCATCTGAGAATGTCATTTAAATTTTAATGTAACCTTATAATTGTTTGTTTTATTGTTGAACAACAAAAAAAGCTAACTGAAATGAGATGTTTCAATGTAAATGGTGTAAATTAATCAGATTTAGTTTTAAAATGTTCATACGACGGAAAGTGGACAATGCAGAGACTCTGGTGAGCGAATCAAGGCAAAGGCAGATTCTGCTTAACTAGTGTATTCAGCATTGAACTTCACTGTGTTATGAATGTGATTATGTTTTTATTGCAATAATTTCTAATTGAAAAAGTTATACTGCATTAGTTAATACTATTCAAAGTAATGTTTTCTATATGTAATGAATTAAGAAATTGAGAAATTAATGTAAAATATTTTGGTATATTTATCTTTGGCCTACAGCTATCAGTTATGCTAGTTTTTTTGGTCCTTCATGCGAAAACGTTTGGGCACCCCTGCATTACATGAATCACCAAGAACTACTGATTCAGTTCAAAATCTGCTTTAATGTTGTAATGAAGAAAAAACAGAACTTATTTTTATCCCTGCATTTGGTCAGTGGTTTACCTTAGTGCACGGCTATGGTCTGAAGGCTGTCTGGAAGCGTGCGGTCTCTTCAAAGATCAGCTCTTTCAGAGTCTCTTTGGGCAAATCATCCAGCTCCATATCAAACTTGAAGGGAGCCTCAGCAACAGGCTGTGAAGAAGAAATCACATTTGTTAAAAGAAATCAAAATAAAGCATAGTTATCATTAGGGATGGACTGAATTATTGGCTGAAAGTGAACATTTTGGGTTTGAAAAAGCCACATGGACCAATAGCACTAGAGCAGCACCGTTGACTAGCAGTCAAAATTTAAAATAGCTCAATGTTTGATATTCTGCTCATGTATTGTATACTTATCAATGCTCTCTACTGTGCTGTCATGGAAAAGCTGGAAAAATAACGCTTCTCAACTCATTCGCTGTCAATAAAACGTGGCTATTTTATGTACTGTTCTTTCTGTCAATGATATATAACTTATAGCAATATAAAATAAATGAAAAAAAAAAATAAAATAAAAAGAGGTATTTTATTAAAATCTGTACAATTTATTTTACCAAGCTATTTTTCTAAGTTAAAATATGTTGAGTTAAATTTAAAGTATTATAAAATAACATTATTGACAAAAAATAAGTAATAATTTTTACAAAGTAGTTTTAGGTTTCAGTTTTCAGTCCAGTGCATCCATTCATTCATTCATTTTCTTTTCGGCTCAGTGCCTTCTGGGGTCGCCACAGCGGAATGAACCGCCAACTTATCCAGCACATGTTATACGCAGTGGATGCCCTTCCAGCTGCAATCAAGTGCATCCAGAATTAATTAAAAATGTCATATTCATGAACTTAGCAGGTGTTAAACAACGTAATTCACAATATTTGGATGCAAACAAAACAGTTAAAGTGTAAAAATAAATACATGAAAATGTGTTGATCACAAATGACATAGTGGCATTTACAATCTTTATGCTTAAAATCATTGATAAATTCTAGCAGACACTCTTTAGACGGTCAAAGGTCACTGTGGCTATTAAAAGTGCACTTCAAAGGGCTTTTGTGTAAAAGTCTCTTAACCTTTGATCACCATAAACTCAAGGTAGGCAAGAGCGGTTGAGACGTTCAAGCTATTGAAAACAAAACGCAAAGCTGCGCGGTTTTCCTTAAAATGTTTAAAGTAATAAATAGGCTGCAATATAAAAAAATAATAAAAAATAAATTAAAATTATAAAAAATAAAACATATATAAATATATATATTTTTAAATAAAAAAGTAAAAAAATAAAGATACATAAATAAAGCTAATAGAAATTTAAAAATTAATAATTAAAAAATAAATTAAATTATAAAACCATATAAAAATAAATAAATTACTAAAATAAAAAATAAAAATAAAAATAATAATAAATAATTAAAATAAAAAAATAAGTAAATTAGAAAAAAAGAATTAATTAAAATTAAAAAGTAAATTATTAAAATCCAAATAATTTAAAATAAGTGAAAATTTTAAAATAATTAGAAATTAGAAATAAATAATAATCTTACAATAAGTTGCTTATTGTTTATCTAAGTAGTATTTCCTTAAAATATTTAAATGACTGAATAAGCTGCAATGTAAAGTCAGCCAGTTAATAAAATACATAATAAAACTTGCTATCATTTCTTTTATAATAACAATCAAATTAATCTAATTAAAAACTACACCATTGACACCAATTAATCTACCACATTATAATAATACGTAATAATAATAATAATAATAATAACAACAACAACAACAACAACAACAACAATAATAATAAAACTATTATTACTATTATTATTATTATTACAATATTTGCCTTGCTCTAATTGTATTTAGTGCCGTTTTTGTCTTATTCAACAGTCGTGGTAGTGATAATAGTAGTTATTATTATCTGTGTTGCACTTAATTTTAATAGCTATCTAAGTAAAATATTTCCCACAAATGCTACAAGAATCACAGTAAAAGCAGCGGTGAACTGACCTCATCTGTAGGATCATAGTACTGCTCCAGGTACGGGTGAGCGAGCGCTTCCTCCACCTCAATCCTCTTATGAGGGTTAAAGGTCAACATCTTATCCAACAGGTCAAGCGCTAAAACAAAGACAAAGATACACAAACATCAAACCAGCCCTAGTGGATGTCATGAAGCATACTTCTGATATGATATGGCTAGGAACTATACTCCCATTTCAGCGTAATAATCTAGGAACTTTGCTACCGATCCTTGGCTGAAGCAGGTACAATAATACACAGTGCCTCAAAATCAACTAGCCATAGTCAATATATCTCACATGGCCACCTATGTGCACAGGGAGTATGTGCTGGTTACCTAGCTGGGAACTATTTTCAGGAACTTCGTAATTTCACTGTGCCTGCAGTAGCCATGGTACAGCAAAGTTCCTTGATTATGCCAGAATAGTTTCTATACATATCTACCTAGAAAAAAAGCAACTTTTAATTTTCGGTAGGTCTTAGTACACAACGTAGAAGAATAGGAAAAATCAAAACTGGTCAATTGTGAGTGAGATGCTAATGGTCTAATCAGATTCAATTATCTATGCTAAGCTATGCTAAAAGTGCTCCTGCCAGACCAGAAGATCCAGGAGAAGTTGTAAAATTGTCTTAGTACACGATATAACAACAGAACATTCATGCTTTAAATAGGAAAATGATCAAAACACATTTCTGAATTTGAGCGAGATGCTAATGGTCTAATTTAAAATAAATAAATAAAGTGCAGTTGCGCTTTAAGAGGAGCAACCTGATATATCCAGCACTGACTGCACTTTTTAAGTCATTTCAGGAGACCTTTAAGGTGGCGTGATCTCCAAATTTGAGGACTGGTTTCCTTTACTGAAAGAGTGTGGAGGTGAACTCTGACCTTTAGGGTCAGCGTTGGGAAACAGGCGGTTCCAGGGCACTTTGCAGCGGAGAGGAAGGGACAGCAGGTAATTTCTTGCTTTAATGTTGATGATGCAGTTCAGGTCCTCCTGAGAAGGGGAGCCCAAAATACCTGCAGGACAACAGACAAACAAAGAGGATTAGAGCATGGAGGAGGACAGGATAGAAGATAAAAAATGAGTATTGTCCCATAGTTTTTTTGTGCCTCCAGTTGGAGTAACTAATCTGCGGAAAACAAATCAGTTGCTGTCAAGTGTTAGTGTTGTTGTGTGTCAGTTCCCTTCTGTTCCCCTTTTTTTCTTATTGTCTGCTTTCATTTTCTTAGGTTCTGGTCACTGGTACCACCACACGTCAATCACATTTACTTGCTGACATCATCTGTCAGAAAAGACCACCACACATAAAAAGAGAGTGCCAGACCACTCCACTCTCGCTTCTTGTTGTTATTTCTTTGCGTCTTCATTTGAAAAAACCTGTCCAAGGCCACGTTCACATATTGCGCCTAAACGCACATAGAAAGTGCAAGGTGTGACGATCCCTTCACCATTTTTGATACTCTTTGCACTCATTCTGTCAAAGAAAAGGCGACCATCAACCGCTTTCTCAGAGGATGAAAAACTGACGAACCATTGCTGCAGCTCTGATACAAGTTTTATTTCTGGAGAAAATTAAAAAGCACTGCAGCGTTTGAGTGCTCTGTGTTTTTTTGAGGTAATTAGTCTAACAAAATGTGCATATTCCATACAAAGTATGAAGCTGATTGGCCAGTTCTTGTCACGTGAGTCGCGTTGTGCTCACGGCATTCTGAAAAGTTAAGATCTAACTAGGTGAACCTGGAAAATGCAAGTGTGTCGCTCCCAATATGCTCCTTTGCAGATAACGAACTTGCAAGCACAAATGTGAATTCCTGTTGTATTTTCATGCTAGGTCTGCATGATATTGAAAAAAAAAATGACATTGCAATATTTTCTTTTACAGCAATATATATATTGTGATATGAATACAGTTTCTCAGAGGACTTGAATGGCTCTATTTGTAAAGTATTCACAATTTTATATTGATTCAGTTTCGGATCCGTAGCTCATCAATATAAAATATTACACACATAGTTAAATACAGAGAGCAAAGATACAAACCAAAATAAAAAATACTTTATGATTTGACCAATCGTATAGGGCTTTGCTATTTTCATAGATAGTCTATTTCAATGTGATCATGTCTTTGGCCCATGAACATTTCTTACTCGTTGTCAAACTATTTCATAATTGTAACAAGAGACAATTCAATCATAATTTAATGTTAAAACACCTATCATAACATTATTTATCACTATGTGGCTCTTTTTGGATTCTCAGAAGCTTTAAAAATTAAAAATGTAAAACAGGAAATACATTGGGACCTTTGTTTTTGTTTACAACCCTCAAAATGGTTGATAACTGCCTCCCAAGAAAGTGAAGTATGATGTGTCCTTCACATAGGTCAGTGGGCTTGACAAACCATCTGTAGAAACACTCTTCTCTCTATATGCACCAGACACTTTACTTAATCGCCTTACTCTAACATTATTCTCTAAGCACTAACAGCTCCTTGGTAGAATTAGCTCTTCTTGTGTGTATTGCCTCTTCTTGTTGAATCGCTGAATACCTCCTCAATTGTGAGCCACTTTGGACAAAAGCGTCTGCTAAATGATCATCGGAAAAGTGCTGAAAATAAATGCTAATAGTGAAAGTAGAGACAAGCATGGAAAATGACAACATCAGATAGAAAGTCAGAGGTTTTCAGACTTTTAAAGATGGAAAACCCTGGAAAGTTTTTTTTAGCCTGAATTAGATTAGATCAGAAAAATAACCAGTATCCGTTTTTTTAGTATGATCATTACATTAATAATAACAAACAAGGCTGTATTCGGTTAATGTTAGTTAATGCAGTTACTAACATGAACAAACAAAGTAAATTACATTAATTGTGGTATTGGTTTATGTTAGTTAAAGGTGCTGTATAGAAGTTTTTGACTCTTCTAATGCATAAACATATCACAATATGTTTGCAGATATTTAGGAGACATGCTGTGTGAGCAGGCGCCACAGTGGCGTAGTGAGTAGCACATTCGCCTCACAGCAAGAAGGTCGCTGGTTCGACCCTCGGCTGGGTCAGTTCGCATTTCTGTGTGGAGTTTGCATGTTCTCCCCGTGGTTGCGTGGGTTTCCTCCGGGTGCTCCGGTTTCCCCCACAAGTCCAAAGACATGTGGTATAGGTGAATTGGGTAAGCTAAAATTGTCCGTAGCGTATGTGTGTGAATGAGAATGTATGGATGTTTCCCAGAGATGGGTTGCGGCTGGAAGGGCATCCGCTGCGTAAAACAAATGCTGGATAAGTTGGCGGTTCATTCCGCTGTGGCGACCCCTGATTAATAAAGGGACTAAGCCGACAAGAAAATGAATGAATGAATGAATGCTGTGTGAGCATTCTTGTTTATCTGAAAAACAATGCTGAAGTCAGATATTCTGCTTTGAAAATGTCCCTTACATGCCAGAACGTCTGTCTTTGTTTTGATCTCTTTGACCCACCCATTGCCAGTTCAACCAATTATATTTCAGCACCTCCCGTTGCCTTTGTGGAAAACAGCTTATTTCATTCAGTTAGGAAGGCTCTAAAAGTGTGCATCTGTGACCAAAATGCGACCTCCAGTGGTCTGTAGCAAACTCTAAAATGCGACGCAGATTCAGAGTTCCACATGAGATTATAATTAAGCAAAAACAGAAATATTACGAACGTAAACCTTTGGTGAGCAGGTTACATAGTAAACCCCATGTCCTAACAACATGATACGTGGCCAGATTTGCAGTGAAAACCAATTTGGCTGTTTGCAGCAGACGAAACCATTTGACGAATAACAAAGCCATTCAGAAGCACAGAATAGTGCACTCACTGCACTCCAACAAAATGGTTATGTTCACAAACTAATTAATACATATTAAACCTCTTTAACTTTATTAAATGTAAGTGCAGTATCACTGATAATGTATTGGTTTACACTGCGTCACAGTTCTGAAGTTCAATTTCAAACGGTTTATTTTAATTTCATGATTTGAGGCTGCTGCTTTTGGCAATAAGTTTGGGAATAAATGTCATGGAAAATGCCATTCAAACTCACATTATTAGCATTTATCTCTTTAGCAGAAGAGATAAGTAAAAAAAAAAAAAAAGAAAGAAGTTTAAGTAATAGACAAATGATGTGTGTGGTAATAGGGTGGGAAAATAATAAGCTTGTGCTTCATCCTGCTCCATTTTCGACCATGTTGAAATGTATTTTTTTGTTAAAGATATTTTATGTATGATATATTTTTGTTCGAAAATAAACTAAATCAAATCAAATTTAACACTGAATAAAGCACATGACGTGTGCCTGAGGTTATCATGGTCAGTTTATCCTGTTTATCCATTGCTTTGATCTCTTTGACCCACCCATTGCCAGTACAACCAATTATATTTCAGCACCTCCCGTTGCCTTTGTGGAAAACAGCTTATTTCATTCATTCAGTCAGGAAGGCTCTAAAAGTGTGCATCCGTGACCAAAATGCGACCTCCAGTGGTCTGTAGCAAACTCTAAAATGCGACGCAGATTCAGAGTTCCACATGAGATTATAATTAAGCAAAAACAGAAGCTGAGAGAAATAGAGGCCGTTTCTAAAATATAAATTTCAGTTGTTGGTTAGGACAAAAACTCCTTTTAATATGTAAAATATTCCTTCTATCATGTGCTGTTGCTTTTATTTAGAACACGACTTAAATCAGCCTTTAGGCTCGATAGTCAGGCGTGCTTCTGTTGGTGTCATCAATCTGGCAACCTGTGCTTGCCTGTGTTTTGAATCAGACGTGCAATACCAAGTTCAACCACTGGGTGTCAAGCTTACATACTGCACCATTAACGTTAGTGAAAGAAAATACAGATGTTGATTGTTAGTTCATGTCAACTCACAGTGCATTAACTAATGTTATTGAGCATGAATTAGGATGTTAATAATGCATTAATAATGGCCCGTTTCCACTGAGTGGTACAGTACAGTACGGTACGGGTCGGTACGGGTCACCTTTATCAGGCTTGCGTTTCCACTGCAAAAGGGTACTCTATTGGTGAACGTGGTGTACGACACAAAGTTTCAGTCAACGTCATTTTCGCTCGAGGAAATGTCTACAGTAAAGCTTTATGGGTCATTCACAAATCATACGAGAAGCACTCCTCACAAAACAAAGGCTTTATTATACACATAAACACTGGTGTATAAATGTTCATTACTGACCCTTTCTATGAACATGATCTGATTATAACTAGATCAATGATGCAAAATAGCCTTCTGTCTGCGATTATATTAAATAAATAAATAAATGCAGCATATATGAACACATTCAGCCCGTTACAGTCTCTGATACGTAACCAATTACAGAAAAACTAGACACAGCAGACATTTATGCCTTATTTAGGTTCAAAAACAACACAAAATATAGCCCGCAGTCAGTGCAAACCTCTTATCTGTATCTTTATTTTCACCAGCACATGTAGCCTCACGTTAGAGAGTAATTTAGTCATTCCGAGTTCATAATAGTGCAGGTTAGTCCAGCAGTTTCTTCACATTGAAACAATAATTTGCGTATGTGAGATAGCGAAACCACTCGCGCTTAAGACAGGCTCGTAAAAACAATGGGCACCGGGGAGAATCTGCTCTTCTTCTCGGCTTTGTGGCTGTTCATCAAGACGACGACAAGGTTTGTTTGAGCTCGGGTCGACCATGGCTCGTTATTATACGTTTATATTATTTCAGTGTATTGTCTCTCGGTTGTGTATGAAACATGGCAGGCAAATGACGTATCTCTGTAAACCAATAGCGTTCAGCTGCGCGTCTAGCTCCGCCTTTTGGTCAACCTTTGCAAAGGGTGACCAAAAAGTGGTACGGTACGGTTCAGTACGCTTTTAGACAGTGGAAACGGCCTTAAAAGCGTACCGAACCGTACCGTACCTCTCAGTGGAAACGGGCCACAAATGTTCAACTATAATTAATAAATGCTGTACAAGTACCGCTCATAATTAGCTCACGTTAGTAAATACATTAACTAATGAAACCAAATTGTAAAGTATAACCAAAAACAAAAATTTCAGTAGAAAAATTTTGTATTGTAAAAAATAAATAAATAAATAAAATCTCTTTAAAACTCACAATATTCAACAACATCGCATAAATCTCCAGTATCGTGCAGTCCTAACAAATCCACACTTTTTTTGAGTTGCTCTGGACTCCAAATTGAATAAATATGCATGTTCAGAGACGATACGACAATAACCCAGAGTGCACTAAAGCTAATGATAGGCACGCACGCACGCACACGCACACACACGCACACACACAATCTAATTGAGGAAATAAGTACAGCTATCAACAGGGAAACATCTGCTCGCAAAGGCCAGACTGGTTCAAAGAGACACACACACACAGACACACACACAGACACACACGCTCATGAAAGACAGCATTACTACAGAGATCGTCTCCTCAGGAGCCCTCACTATGGGTTTGGTAGAAAAACACAAATGTCGAAGCACAGGCGACGTTATCAGCGCAGCGCAGGGTCAAAATCAACAGCATCTCACAGGAAACACTGGGTTTTGACCTGATGCAACAGATGAAGAAAAGGAAAATGAAGAGAAGGGAAGCTAGCGAGCGAGACAACTGATGTGCTTCGAGTTGCAGGGGAAATGATGATGAAGCCTATTTGCCGATAACCATCAAACGCTTATCTCAGTCTTACGATGCAAAACTGACCGCAGTGTATCGCGTTTCGACAGGGTGATAAATGGCCTATGAGCGCTCGATGTACATCAATTATTCAGATCAGTGAGTAAGCATGTTTTTCATTATGGATGGACAGCTTTTTGAAATCCGTACTGATAATAAAATACAAATCTCGAGTTTCTTTTGAAGAGGAGATTAATGTCATTGTGGACAAAGCGGTGTTTAGAGAGTCATGTGATTTTTGAGTACACCTCGACATCAACAGTTTGTGTGTAAAACAAATGGAATGGGGAAGTTTTACAATGATTGTGACTGTAATTTCAAATATATATTATACTTTATTACTATTGTTTGATTTTTATTAGGATTATAAAATTAAGGTCAAATAATACCAATAATACTACTTAACAAAAGCAATACCGTTATTAATATTTCTATTATTCACAAAACAATATTCCAATAATTTGTTCTTGTAATTCTGACTATATGAGATTTTAATAATAATAATAGCAATAATAATAATAAATAATTTAAAATGTTTTATCACTATTATTATTATCATTATTACTATTGTTATTATTATAATTATTATTATACGTGATTTAATTATTATTATTATTATTATTATTATTATTATTATTATTATTATTGTTGTTGTTGTTATTATTATTATTATAAGCGATTTTAATTATAATAATAATTATTATTATTTTTATTATTATAATTATTTGATTTTATAAGGATTATTAAACAAATAATAATAATAAATATTATTTTAAATTATTATTACTATTATTGTTGTTGCTGTTGTTATTATTATTATTATATGTGATTTAGACTAATATTTTATTTTTCATCATTATTGTTAGTATTATTATTTGATTTTATTAGGATTAAACAAATAATAATAATAAATATTTTAAACAGTTTTATTATTACTATTATTATTGTTGTTGTTATTATTATTATTATTGTGATTTAAACTATTATTTTTATTTTTTATCATTATTAGTAGTATTATTATTTGATTTTATTATGATTATTAAACAAAGTAATCATGATAATAATATATATTTTAAAGTGTATTATTATTATTATTATTATTATTATTATTATGATATGAGATTTTGATCATTATTATTATTTGATTTTTAATATAAATATTAAATAGAAGTAAAATAATTCCAATAATACTACTAAACAAAAGCAATACAATTATAAATAATTACATTATTCACAAAAAATTCAATAATTGTGCCTGCAATTTTTTATTAATTTTAATTATTGTTATTATAATTTGATTTTATTAGGATTATTAAATAAAAGTAAAATTATACCAATAATACTAACCAAAAGATATACAATTATAAATTACATTATTCACTAAACTGCACTGTAATAATTAATTCCATTAATAATAATAAACTAAAATATATTTTCAAATTTTGATTTGTTTTAATTATGCTAATTCAAATTAACTACCGATGACAATTTACAAGTTCATGTTAACTAATCCCATAAGAAAAACCATTTTTACCATAATTTACCACAGAAAATGTTGCTAAAACAAGCTACAATATTTGATTAAATCCCGGTCTTTGCAGTTTATAAATCCCAAAACTCCATAACAGCTAATTATATTTTACTTAAATTATTTGTTCCTTATTTATCAGAATGGAATTAATCATTGTCGCTTGTGCTCAAAATTTTCTGACCTATTTTACTTAACCTCAAAAGAATCAGCTTTACGTGCTAGTACTGAAACTACAAGCTAAGCCAAACCACCGTAATACCTGGCAACGCTATTTGTGAGCACTGTTATTAATCTCAAAGCAGCTCTGAAATCTACAGCCCTTTTCCTGGGAAATACGATGATTTTAAAGAACCTGTAAATGTCATGTGACTAATCGACTGCTCTTACAGGACAATGACATCAACGTATGTTTGGCTGGGGCTCCACAAGAACATAAAGCCGAACCCTTGAGCAGCGTGACGTCAAACACTCTTCAAGGAAATATAAAGTTCAGATGCTTGTTTACCTAAGATGTGGTTAAGCTGGTCCAGATAGTGTTTCCCAGGGAAGATGGGTCTATTTGAAAGCATCTCAGCCAGAATACAACCAACCGACCATATATCAATGGACTTAGTGTAACCCTAAGAAAGAGAAAGAGAGAGAAAAACTATAACAATTTACAGGTTTAGCTTTTGGTCATGTACCGAGCATGATTTGTATTGATTTTAAACATTAATCATGTCGGAGGTATAACGATACTATGCAAAGTTTGAGTGTACCAACTCAATATGAAATATAAACACAGGGGGACAGACAAAACTGACCATTTTTACTGTACTTGAAGCGATTCATACAAGAAAAAGATTAAAGATTTTGAATAAATAATACACTAAACTAACTATTCTCCATATTGTCTAAAGTGCAAAGCAGAAGAGTGTGACTTTAACATGTGTACAATTCCAAAACTGCATGAAGTCTATTGGGTATAGTACACTATATTAATTAACACAGGATGTGTGACCTCAAGCCACTTAATTTAAAGAGTTCAACAAACAGGAAGTTGTTTAACCTTCTTACTTGTGCAGCCTGTCAGAGTATATTTCTCAAATGGAAGTCTGATAAACCACCGACAGTGTCAGAATGGCATTAAGTTATATTTTACCTTATGTCACTCACTGGAATACATTACTCACTGGCCAATGGGGAAAATGCACGCTTTTTTAAGACCTGCACCCTTTCCTTAAGCATGTGAACACCTGGATTTCATGTATGTTATTGCAAAACCTTGGAAGATCCCTATAATCTCCAGTTAATTTGGGTATTTTTAATTTCTTAAATAATTATTATTTTATAATGTATTTTTTCTCTTCATTTTTTTCATTTATTTATTTATTTATTTATTTGTATTGAGCTGCGGTTTGTTTTGATGCTGACAATGATATTGTGATGTATCAAGAAATTTACCTGGTGTGATCTGTGGTTATTGTTTGATGGTTTTAAAAAAACATTATTAAATAAGTAGACTGAAAATAAAACATAATAAACAAACAAACAAACAAACAAACAAACAAATAAATAAATAAATAAATAAATTTCTTATGATCTATCTACAAAAAAGTGTAAGAAAATAAATGTTATGCTTTATTTTAAAGGTTTTTTTGAATGTATTTATTTATTTATGCATTTTTAAAGTAATATCATGTATAATAGGGATCACCAATCTCGGTCCTGGAGGTCCGGTGTCCTGCAGGGTTTAGCTCCAACTTGCCTCAAAACACCTGTCTGAATGTTTCAAGTATACCTAGTGAGAGCTTGATTAGCTTGTTCAGGTGTGTTTGATTAGGGTTGGAGCTAAAATCTGCAGGACACCGGACCTCCAGGAACAAATTTGGTGATCCCTGATGTATACGTATTTAAGGTTTCGTCTGACATTTTTTGTCAAAATTGACTTATTTCACATATCCGTATTAAATAACAATTTACTTACATTATGTGATGTTTTTTAGAAGATGTTTACATTTTCAGGCTTTTTATTTAAAAAACAAAAAAGGTTTTATCTACAAAGTCAAACTCTATCTTGGCTCTATAAGAATTTTGATAATTTACATTTAGTGTACATTTAGGGTCTCTGTCATGTTGATGTATGTAAGAGAACTGTCACAAACATGTGGTTTGCTATATGGAATGTTAAAACTGTTAAGCTCAATATCTCAAAATCATTTTGAACACAGATAGAACCCTTTAATTCCAAGGTGACAATATATATATATTTTTCCCCAATTTCTGTTTAACGGGGGGAAATTTTTTTTTCAACACAATTCTTAACATAATGATTTTAATACCTCATTTCTAATAACTGTTAATTTTATCTTTGTCATGATAAAAAGTAAATACTATTTTACTAGATATTTTTCAAGACACTTCTATACAGCTTAAAGTGACATTTAAAGGCTTCACTAGGTTAATCAGGTTAACTAGGCAGGTTTGGGTAATTAGGCAAGTTATTTTTTAACGATGGTTTGTTCTGTAGACTATTGAAAAAAATGTAGCTTAAAGGGGCTAATAATTTTGTATAAAATGAATAAACTGCTTTTATTCTAGTCAAAATAAAACAAATAAGACTTTCTCCAGAAGAAAAAAATATTATCAGACATACTGCGAAAAATTCCTTGCTCTGTTAAACATTTTTTTGGGAAATATAAAAAAAAGAAAAAAAAACTCAAAGGGGGCAAATAATTCTGACTTCAACTGTATATACATGCACACCCACATATATTTGTTAAATATTATTTAAATTAAAGGAAAATCTTTAACCTTCATTCATAAAATGCTAGCATTTATGAAAACCAATATTTCACCTTTGAATTGAGCATAATTTCTGGTGCGCGGTACCAACGTGTGGCTACATACTCCGTCAGGAAGCCGGTGTGGTCATGATCTGGATCAGCCACCCGAGCGAGCCCAAAATCACAGATCTGAAGGGGAAAAAAATATAATATATTGTAAACATACCATAACAGAGGTTACAGACCAATCCAATAACGTCCAAGATGAGACCCTTCACATTTAAACGCATTTAAAATAGCCCAGAAGCGCAGGAGAGCTCACCTTGAGGTCACAGGTAGTGTTGAGCAACAGGTTTGATGGCTTCAGGTCTCGGTGGAGGACGTTTGCGGAGTGGATGTACTTCAGGCCGCGCAGGATCTGATACAGGAAGTAGCAGATGTGGTCATTGCTCAAGTGCTGTGTCTTCAACAACTTGTACAAGTCTGTCTCCATCAGGTCCTGTACGATGTAACTGTGGTTTGACAAGGTCAAGGATATGGCAACTTCATTGACATCGATTACAAAATGAAAACGTCCTGCAATAACCGCCAGTAACCAAGTTCACCCGGTGAGTATTTCAATGAATGGCCAATGAAAAGTTAAAGGGATACTTTAAACCAGTGTTTCTCAACTGGTGGGTCGCGACCCAAAAGTGGGTCGCAGGAACATTTTCAGTGGGTCGCGGAGTGTGTGGTCAAAAGAACAATAAAAGTTTCATTTTTAACTTACTTTGCTTATACCGGACTTTTATTTTGAAATGCTCGCGCGACAACCGATGCCTTTGGAATCATTGTGAAAAGCGTACCTTGCCGAGCAACATAGAGAGTCAGCTTGTGGAGCTGTCATGTGATAAGACGCTGAAAAAGAAATTCAGTGAAGTACTACGTATTTGTGTGAAAGTGGCTTCTCTTCCTTGGTGCAGCAAGTCAAAGTAAAGGAACAGGTTAGACAGAGCACGATCTACGGGTAGCACTGTCTACCATCACCCATGAGTCACTCTTATCAGGAGTAAAGCACATCCTCAGTTATCTCATTATCTTCCCAAATTACTGTTAAGTGAAACATATGTTTATAATTGCTGTCATATTAGATGTAAAATTGGTTATGATTATTTTAATCATTTTACAATTTGCTGGTTTGTTCTGTTCAACAGGATCAGTGTTCATGTTTTATTAACAGTTCAGTTTTGTTTATGGCAACTGAACCTTTCCTTACCCTAACCACTGTTTACAGTATTTGTTGTTTTTAGTAATATTTCTATAATTTGATACATTTTTGTTAAACGTCAACAATAAAATATTGTTTATTTGTAAGTCTTGCTGATTTTCTCATGATTTTTCTGTCACTACTTGTGTATGATAACAAATAAATACAAAATTAATTTTAATTCCAAAAATTATATTACAGTTCCTAAAAATTTGGATCCCGGCTTGATGACCATGTAAAAATGTGGGTCCCGTGGCCAAACCAGTTGAGAACCACTGCTTTAAACAATACGGAAAATTCTGTGATCATTTACTTCTTCCAGACCTCTTTCACTTTCTTTCTTCTGTTGAACACAAAAGATCATTTGATGAAAGCTGGAAATCTGTAACCATTGTCTTCCATATTGTTTATTATTCCTATTATGAAGATCAATGGTTATAATAGGGGTGTCAAAACTAATAGTTTCTTTGGTGCACCACGATGCAGATGCAGACAATTTGGTATCGCTTCAGAAATAGACCATAACTGGTTATTATGTACTTTATGTCATTTATCTGATATGCACTATATTGCGGTACCTTACTATGGCAAGGGAGGCGAGCGAGAGTAGTTAAAACACTCCAACTACTTAAATGCAGAAACACACGCAGTAAATTGTGCAGAGTGTTTGTTGGACAGCCTTTCACTGACACTACAGTTACAGCAGAAGCACGTTTCACTATACAGAGAAACTGAAAGTAAACTCTATTTCACTCTCTCTCACTGTTGACCTTTGACCTGTTGGCATGAGGCAACTTTTCCTCTCTTCTCGGCTGTTACAGCAATACTTCTGGATACAGACACAAGCGCGTGTCTGCAGAGTGAGTTTTCTCCTCCGCGTCTATCATTATCAGTAGGAAAATCTATGGCGTGAAGCAGGTAGATCGGATTTACACCGGTCAATGCGAGTCGCGCATCATTAAAAACTGTGGGGAATGATGTCAACTCTGACTTCAGCACAGTCCCAAACCTTAAATCTCATACACGAGGACTAAAAAGCTAAAAGAGAGAGATCAACATCCACCACGAAACCAAAATAAACTAAGATAATATAAACTAATATAATATAAATTATATTAAACTAATATAAAACTGTATGCAACAGTTTCATATTAGTTTATTTTGGTTATGTGGCGGATGTTGATCTCTCTCTTTTAGCTGTTTAGTCCTCGTGTATGAGATTTAAGGTTTGGGACTTTGCTGAAGTCTGTTTCGAAATGAAAGTGTCAGAGTTGACGTCATTCCCGACAGTTTTTAATGATGCGTGACTCGCATTGACAGGTGTAAATTCGATCTACCTGCTTACACCGCAGACACGAGGGCACAGATCCGGTTCATATTGGATACATTTCCACATATGAACAAGGCCTGAATCTGATTTGAGTAAATCAGAATCCATGTGATTTTTTTCCTGCTTACATGTACATGGGCTAGATCCGATCTGTGCCACATAGGGAAAAAAAACAATCGGAACTGAGTCACTTGAACCATGCAGTGTAAATGCAGCCTAAAAGTCACATTGTTAAAATGTAGAGTTGAATTTTGAACATCAAAAGTGGTGATGGCAGAGATCAACATCCCATAATGCAATTCTGTAAACTGTAAATAAAAAAAATAAAAAAAAAACTTGAGTCACAAAATATGGAAAACGTTAAGTAATATTTTTTTTTCCAGTGCAGTTAACTCTGAGATCACTGTAGAACTGAACTCATTATATGGAAACTGAATCATTAATAGAAAAACAGCTTAAAAGGTCCAAAGTCAAGCGGTAATGTATAGTCTCTTTAAAAAGCTAAACAACAACTGAGGACTTCAACATCACGTTTGTTCAGCAGCAGCTCTGAAATGGTGCTCAACACAGCAGAACGATTAGATCATACTAAACTACTCTCACTATCTGACGCCTACTGACTATTGATTTCGCTCCTAAAATTAACTCTTTACTAGAGATTTGTGCATTGTCTCAGCCTACACAGTTGGAAAGGAGCACAGCTTGTGCCAGAGGCCGTATTTCAGCCCTTAGAAAGCTGAACCGGAAAAATTGAATGGATTAGAATATAATTATATCTTAATTAATATGTTTGGATTGTCCCCTTTTCACTTTAATGATGGCAGCAATTGAACTGACATATATGAAAAGCACAAGAAAAAAAAAATATCTGGAGCTTCAATGGAAAAAAAAAACATCTAACTTCTGTACAAAATAAGGAGAAACATGACAAAGGGTTACACCCTTCTCTTTTACGAGAAGTGCCATGGGACTTTTAACGACCACAGAGAGTCAGGACCTCGGTTTAATGTCTCCTCCAAAAGATGGCACCTACTGACAGTATAGTGTCCCCTTCACTTTACTAGGGCATTAGGACTTAATTAGGTTGAGTGCCCCCTGCTGAGCTTCCAAACACCACTTCCAAAAAGCAACCTAGTTTTCCCATGTAGTCTCCCATCCAGGCTCAGCCCTGCTTAGCTTCAGTGAGTAACTGCTCTTGAGCTGCAGCACCATCATGTGTAATCTATTCTTAAAATTATTTTATCTTTAATGATATTGTGTACATCCCTCTCGTTTAGCCTCAGAACAGTTTACTCCACCTCACTCTACCTCCCTATCCCCTATTTTTGTACTACTATTTATCATCTTACATACTACATGTTGTATATGTCTCTTGTTCTAACTCGGAATGGTTTACTCCGCCTCACCCCACCCCACCTCTCTATTTTGCACTACGGTTTATCGTCTACAGTTATTTCTACTGTAACTTGTTGTTTAGTGTGATTTGTATTTTAAGGATATATTTACATTGTCACGGCTCAGTGTCTGTGCCTGTTTGTTTGTTTGTTTTCTCGCGCTCTTTCGCTTTCTCTTGTTCTCTCTCGCTCTGAGCTGTCATTTCTTTAGGTCCGCCCAGTTTCAGCTTCCCATTGGTTGAGCTAGATGTCCATCATCATTACAACTTCAAATGACGTCATCATCAATGACCAATCGGACGCGGAATTTCTCCTTTAAAAGGAAACGGGCCAGGGAGAACGCTAGCTTGCTTTTGCTTGCTCACTGTTGAGTGTTTGGCTGGGTTGCTAGAGAGTTTGTGTGCTTTGCTGGGTTGCTTGACAGTTTCTTGGATCATGTTTGTTCTGTTAACATTTGTGCTGAAATCTACCTTTTAAAAGAGATTTTCTAATTAGGTTTTCTTTCTGATCACCAGATCCACAACATCAATGGTATTCGAGGACAGAGTAGCTGTCACGTGACCTACATGCTACTACACGTAGGAGATGCAAATGTATTATACACACTAGTTTAGAAGTGTGCGCCACTCATTGTAAGTTTTGTTTTATGAATTTGGTTAGTAGTATAGTTTATATAGGGCGTGCAAACGCTGAAGACTGTTCTTTTTCTTTCTTTTATTAGATAGTTTAGAGATTGTGGGTTTTCTAGTTAGAGTTGAGTTTTGTTATATCATTTTCTTTTCTTTGGCGCCACTTTTGTTCCTCTTCCCCTTTTATTATAACTATTTATTTTATTTAGTTTTCTTTATTTTGTATATACTTTGTTTCTCATTCCTTCACCTTGTAAAATAAACACCATTCTTGAGGCACAATTTGGTTGTTTGTTTGCTACATTGCCACCACCATTCACAAAAAGGGTCATAAATTTTAAATGTTGCCCTACCATTTCCATCTTAAATAACCGTAACATTTAATTGGGGGCTCGTCCGGGATCCAAATAATTATGAGATGTTTTTTTTTAAAAATCTTTAGAGACCGGAAGTTATGATTATTTGTGTTTGGTGGTGACAATTGTGCTAGTGTGTGTAGCGCGTATATTTCATGCGGAGTAATATCGTACTACTTGTTTGCCTTATCTGTGTGAAGGAGGTGTTTAGTTTCAGAATTTTGTCAAGTGCATGTAGTGAGATGCACTTAATCTCATCGCACATTTATATAATGTAAATTGTATATGTGTACAGTGACAATAAAAGACATTCTATTCGAAGGCACTCTTCAATTCTAATAAACAAAGAACAAATGGTTCTGGTACTCTATTCATGCCTTATAACTTTACAATACATTTTCTATTCTACCTATATTTATAAATAAATTAACAAACAAACAAACAAACAAATTCACTTTCTAATCACAATAATTTTATGATCTAAACTCTACTGACTTTTTACATAAAATCATCCTTCTCATATATTTTGTCTTGGAATCTGAGCTATCAACAAAACCTCTCTCTCCAGTATGTGTGTCTCTGTGATTTATATTATTTATTGATTACATCTATTGTCCACATTTGTTAGGCACTTTGGATAAAAGCATCTGCCAAATGATTAAGCGTGTAAGCGTTCTAATTTTAGTCCTTTCATGTCCAAATATTCCCCTACTTCTACAGTCCTACCATCTTCACAATGGGTTTTGAAAGGATACACGTCTTTCATCTGGTCGATGGTGGGCGTGCGGATGATGTCGTTGATGCCGATGATGTTTTCATGCTTGAAGCGGAGCAGGATTTTAATCTCACGCAGTGTGCGCTGGCAGTATGTCTGGTGCTCAAACGGGCTGATCTTCTTGATCGCCACACGCACTTTATTGTCACGATCATACGCTGAGCTGAAAAGAAGCAAAACAGGAGACAGGAAAAAACAAAAACAGTCAGATCAAGAATCACTTTCTGTTGTTTACAAAACAGAGCTTAGCGGAGGCTAGTAAATAAAGGAATAAAGGCGACACAATATGTAAAGTACACAATTACACAAAATAAAAAGTGGCGAGGACAATCTGAAATGCCTTTTTGTTTACTCTTCAAACCTCCTTAATTTATGATTTTATTGTAATTTTTTGCGATAATTTATTATGTCATGGTAATTCCCAGAAATTTGTGGAAAATTTTGTGTTTAACATCTAAAAAATAAAATAATTTAATAATAAAAAAAAGAGATGGATGAATGAACAAATGAACAGAGATGAACGAATGAATGAAAAAAATGTAAAGTGAGTTGGACAAATGAAAGAATGAAATGAATAGAGATGGATGAATGAACGAACAAATGAATAGAGAGATGAATGATTGAATGAATAGAGAGATGGATGGATGGATGAATGAATGAATTCATGAATAAATGGACAAATTAATGAATGAACAAATGAATAGAGAGATGAACGATTGAATAAATGAAAATGTAAAGAGAGATGGATGAACGAATGGATAAAAAAAGATTAATAGAGATGGATGCATGCATGAATGAATGAATGAATAAATAAATGGACGAATGAATGAATGAACTAACGAATACAGAGATGAATGAATGAATGAATGAATGGAGATGGAAGAATAAATGAAAGGAGAGATGGACAAACAAATGAATGGTTTGATGGACAAATTAATTAATGAATGGAGAGATGGACAAAAGAATTAATTCATGAATAGATGGACGAATGAATGAATGAACAAATGAATAGAGAGATGAAGGAATGAATAAATGAAAAATGTAACAGATGGACGAATGAATGAATAAAAAGATTGATAAAGGAGGATGCATGAATGAATGAATGAATGAATAAATAAATAGACGAATGAATGAACGAACTAACGAATACAGAGATGGATGAATGAATGAATGAACTAATGAATACAGGGATAAACTGATGGATGGATGGACAGACGAATAAATGAACGGAGAGATGGACAAACAAATGAATGGTTTGATGGACAAATGAAAGAAAGAATAAATGAACGGAGAGATGGACAAACAAATGAATGGTTTGATGGACAAATTAATGAATGAATGGAGAGATGGACAAAAGAATTAATTGATGAATAGATGGACGAATGAATGAATGAACAAATGAATAGAGAGATGAAGGAATGAATGAATGAAAAATGTAAGAGATGGACGAATGAATGAATAAAAAGATTGATAGAGAAGGATGCATGAATGAATGAATAAATAAATAGACGAAGAAAGAAAGGAAGAAAGAAAGAAAGAACCAAATGAATTAAGGGATGGACGAATAAATGAACAAATAGAGAGATGGACTAATGAATGAATGGAGAGATGGACTAATGAATGAATGGAGAGATGGACTAATGAATGAATGGAGAGATGGACAAAAGAATTAATTGATGAATAGATGGACGAATGAATGAATGAACAAATTAATAGAGAGATGAAGGAATGAATGAATGAAAAGATTGATAGAGAAGGATGCATGAATGAATGAATAAATAAATAGACGAAGAAAGGAAGAAAGAAAGAAAGGAAGGAAGGAAGGAAGGAAGGAAGGAAAGAAAGAAAGAAAGAAAGAAAGAAAGAAAGAACCAAATGAATTAAGAGATGGATGAATAAATGAACAAATGGAGAGATGGACTAATGAATGAATAGAGAGATGGACTAATGAATGAATGGAACAATGGACAAATGAATGAACGGACTAATGAATGAATGGAGCAAAATTGAATGAATGAATGAAAATACTAACTTCCACTAAACTCAAACTATGAGTGTAATGAACTTGGCATATGTAGTTTGGCATGTTCATGCTCTACACTGCTGTGCTGACACACACTTAATGCTAAATCTGTGTCAGGTTCAATAATCATGCAGAATCTGCACCAACTGCTCTTGCACAGCACAAACAAAACCATCAAACAGGTCACAATTCATGACCAAACTTGCACACTTACATGAATGATGTGGCTCCACACATCAGGAGTTTTATTTATGTGTGTGTATGTATGTGTGTTTTAAAGGAGTCATGAACTTAGAGAATAGAATTGATAGGGTTTTTTTCGTCCTGTTTTGACTGTTCTCTTCTGAATAACTTATTTGAATATGTGTGGCGGATTGTAGACTCAGACATAAACACCCACTGGCGTAAGAGTTTGCATATATAAACACTGTTAGGGCTTTACTTCTAAGACCAGCTCCCAAAGTTCAACAGGACAGCTGTGTGCCACTCATGTAAACTTCTGCATGTTTGTTTGAGCTAAATTTAGATTTAAATACATATAAACGTTTGATCTGTAATAACAGACAAAGTAACAGTGAACTTGTGTATATAAAAAAAAAACAAACAAAAAAAACAAGGAACTCACTTGTGTGGTGCAACATTGGCACAGCATCATATTTTGGTTTCAGTCTTTTGCTAGACTGTACAACAGGGCTATACAATTGGCGGCTCAATTTGTTCAAGCCCTCCAAATTAGTGTGACCAAGACATCAGAAATAAATGTAGTTCAGTCGAAAAACGACCGCTATAGTTACGAAGTGACGTGCGTCTGTTCAATACAGCACGAGCTGCAGTAGAAGGCTGCGCAGAGAGTGAGTCAAGTGACAATAAGCAAGTGGCGCGAGCAGGCGAAAACACTTGGATACTTAATCGTGAAGGCTTCTTAACGCCATGTTTCTGTTGCATGGAATGAAACTGCTGCAACTAAACAAAGTTATGCCACGTGTGCGCTAGTTTAAAGTTCCAATCTTATACACCAAGGCTAATACGCATGCACACTAGGCTTGGGCGAATCCAAATATTGATACCGTCAAACCTCCTCCCGATTTTACCCCTGTATACGGTATTACCATGAATATTTTCATTTCATTTTTATTTTATTTAATGCCATGTCAGCAACCAAGGCTATTTACATGGCATAAACATTTCAATAATAGATATACAATTAAAAATCAACAACCAAATGAATACATAAATTAAATAAGATTTTTTGTGTTAATACATGTTAAAAATTCTAAAATCTTTTCTGGTGTCACTTTGTTAAAAATGTCCTTAAGAGAGTTCATTTCATAAAAAAGTCTTCTGGAGTCATTAAAAGCAGGACAGTCCAGTAAAATGTGTTTTATACATAGCGGAATTGTGCAGTACAAACACTGCGTAGGGTTTTCACCTTGGAGCAAAAAACCATGTGTTAATCTTGTATGTCCAATACGACATCTAGTAAAAACCACTTGATCAAATCTTGTCTTAAAATGTCTTAAAATTCTGTATGAGATTTCAGGTTGGATTTCATATAATTTATTATTTTCCAATGTATTCCACTCGTTTTGCCACTTGTTTAAAATGTAAACATTTATAAAACGTCTCATCTCTGATGGAGGAATTTGGCATTTGATCACTGCTTGCTTTAAAGCATCTTTAGCAGCTGCGTCAGCTCGCTCATTTCCTGAAAGTCCGACATGTCCTGGAATCCAGCAAAAAATGACGTGATAAAACTGATTTTGTAATTGATGAACTTTAGTTAAAATATTATCAATCAAAGGATGATCATTCTTTGAAGATTCCATAGCTTGGAGACATTTTCTATATATTCCAATGCTAAAAGTAAGGCACGGGCTTCAGCTGTGAATATTGTGCATTCTTTAGGCAGGCTGATTCCATAATGTTGTTGCCCAGTATTACCATGAATAATAAATAATGATGTAAGGCTCAGACAGCGTCACCAAACTGTTGGTTTTGTTGCCAAACCATTCAGAAACTGAATGCCAAACAGTAATACTGAAACCATAACAAAATAACATGCACAACAACATTAACAACTTTTATCATATAAATTATTTAATATAATATATTTCCTTTGCAAAGTAATTTGTCCCTGCATCAGTACAGGATTTCCAACAGACACTGGCCCTTTTATACCTTTTTGTTGCACAATTTACCATCCGTATTTACCGCCTCTCCCTTCTCGTTCGGTCAAAACCTGAAATACTGCCAAAGTTCAGAAGTTGTGTCCTATTTCAAGACCAAGTCATTTGATGCACAACCCAGGATCTTTCCTCACCTCTCTCTTCATCCTCCATGCCGTCCGTGATGACAACCACGCATACGCATGGCATAATATATAATATAATAAGTTATATTGAATATTTAATCCTTGTCTCCTATATGAGTGCATAACGGTATAGAAACTGATACCGTAGCTATTTTTAGATATAAAAATATATATCAATATATATATATATATATATAAATAATAATAATATAATTAATATATAATATATATATACACCGCAGGGCGCCACGGTGGCCTAGTGGGTAGCACATTCGCCTCACAGCAAGAAGGTTGAAGGCAAGAAGGCATTTCTGTGTGGAGTTTGCATGTTCTCCCCGTGGTTGCGTGGGTTTCCTCCGGGTGCTCCGGTTTCCCCCACAGGTCCAAAGACATGTGGTATAGGTGAATTGGGTAGGCTAAATTGTCCGTAGTGTATGAGTGTGAATGAGAATGTGTGGATGTTTCCCAGAGATGGGTTGTGGCTGGAAGGGCATCCGCTGCGTAAAAATATGCTGGATAAGTTGCCGGATCATTCCGCTGTGGCGACCCCGGATTAATAAAGGGACTAAGTCGAAAAGAAAATGAATGAATGAATATACACCGTGGTATACCATTTTTCCTTATTACCAGCCAAACCTAACGCACACTGGATTGACT
>CAIGQQ010029922.1:130786-169842 GCA_903798035.1 Danio albolineatus | reverse complement strand
GCTAGCGTTTCAGAAGTGTTATTGCAGAGCAACACAAACAGCACACAGAAGTATAAACGCATGACTAGGCGATCAGTAGGCCTACACGGAATCTGTGCGCGCAGAATTTACTTGTATTAATGTTTGTAAATTTATATTTATTCAGTTTTTACATTAATTTCACTAATATTATTGACTAATATTAAAATAATTCTATAATTTATTTACAATATAGTTTGTAAAGTACTATTTTCTGTCTTTTAGTAGATATTTTATACTAGAGACTTGCTTTGTTTACCAAATAAAGTTGATCTAATTGAATTTGCATTGTAAACATAAATAAAAGTTTAAAAGGTATTACTTTTTTATTTCATATATTAAGGTTTTAGTTATGACACTCCCAAAATCATTTCGCATAAATCCGCAGATTTTTAACAAAGTTTTGCGCAGAAATAGCAACAAATGTCTGCAGATTCCGTCTGGCCCTAGCGATCAGTCAATGCAGAAGTATAAACCAGCCTTAAACCAAAGGAAAATGAATGAATGAATTCTATAGGATAACAATCTTAGCTAAAGAAAAAAAGATCTACAATGACTAATACGATAATCTTGTTAAATTTAAAACAGGTATTTACAAACGAAACCGGATTTTTGAACGTCACCATATTGTTTATTAAATAAATGGTCAGGATGCAGTTTTTGTTAGCTTTAGTTAACTACGTTAGTTAATATTATGTAAACAACTCTAGAGTCTAATCTTAAAATCTGGACTGGAAGTAGTTGAGGAATTTGTTGATGTACTTCCAACTTCAACGGAATATTGAGCAGTAGGCGGGTCTTTATTTTTGCGCATCATTCCCTCAAAGCAATAGAAAAAGTGACAAAAGGGGCCATGGTTAAGATTACTGTGGCTGAAGCATCAAACTGGCATCAGGGAAGGACCACCACTTCAAACACTGAAGTAAATGTCCAGACCATGATTGAAGATTATTAGAACAAACCTTCTTTTTCAGTGGATTAATTTGCACAGATTAATTGTTCACCAAAAAAACAACAACATGCGCTAGTAAAATAAACAGTCAATTTTGATTACTCATAAACTTTAAATGTTAGCTAGCGCTCACTAATTATATACATTCATTTTCTTGTCAGCTTAGTCCCTTTATTAATCCGGGGTCGCCACAGCGGAATGAACCACCAACTTATCCAGTATTTGTTTTACGCAGCGGATGCCCTTCCAGCCGCAACCCATCACTGGGAAACATCCACACATTTTCATTCACACACATACACTATGGACAATTTAGCTCACCCAACTTACCTGTACCACATGTCTTTGGGGGAAACCGGAGCACCCGGAGGAAACCCACGCAAACACAGAGAGGACATGCAAACTCCACACAGAAATGCCAACTGACCCAGCCGAGGCTTGAACCAGCGACCCTCTTGCTGTGAGGCGACAGCACTACCTACTGCGCCACGTGTAAATTTTATACAAAAACTTGACCATGATGTTATAAAAAGTGTTACCAGATTCTCATCGCAAGTTATGGAATATGGAATAGTACAACTCAAAGAAAAGCATCTCTGGGGTTTTTTTATGGGCACTGAAAAAAAACAACTTAAAAAATTGTTAGTAAACGATGTTAGTGATCTAGACATGTTCAATGAAATCACTTTAAAGCATTTATTCTGGTAGGGCTTCTATAAAATTCTGAATCAAGTGATTTCACTAATTTAATGAAACCAGAAGCCATCCAATTAGTGGAAGGATGCTTTTATGACATTAGTGAATGCAGGGGAAAACCAAATGTACTAGTGCAGATTGAAACTGAAGCTGGAGAATTGTGTTCTGTATCTAATGGTTGGAAGATATAACAATGTTTATAGCTATTAAAACCATTTCCAAAAATGCTAATAAAACATCTGATATAAGAAGCAACACAGCTGTGAGCTCCGATGTTTACCACAAATGTCTACATGGTAATGGGATGCCTTCTACAATGTGCCAAGACAAATTTCACAAAGAGAAATCTTAGAGAAACCAGTAGTCAAACCTGCAACATTCCTTCTCCTGGTTTAGAGACACTGCCCACAGTGCTGCATCTGCAATAACAGCACACCACACAAGTGTTGCAACACTTTAGAGAATTAAACCGGCAAGCCGTAACATATTGTAGTCTAAGTCAAAAGATTAGAGCGACACACTCTCAATCCAAAACAAGTTCTGTATTGTGCATCATGTCAAAACCCACTAAATAAACGCATCTGATCTGGGTCAAGTGAACTGAAACGTAATTTAAAAAAGGCTGTTTTTGGGATAAGTGCCTGACTGCAGTAGGGTCCTGTTCGGTAAACAGTAGGCACCAGTTAATACAGTTCAAAGTTATGCATCGCCTGCACTATACCAAAACCAAATTACACAAAATCTTTCCCTCTATCTCACCAATGTGTGACAAATGTAAAATTACAGAGGACACCACAGCTCATGCATTTTGGTTTTGCCCCTCTTTGTTCAATTTTTGGACAAACATTTTTGATCTACACTTCAAGGCCTATAATATTTCCCTCCAGCCGGACACAGAGCTTGCTATTTTTGGGGTTTCAGAACACTCCCTTACCCTTCCAAAACATCTCCAACAAGCCCTTACTCTAGGCATGACTGTGGCCAAGCGGCTAATACTAAAAAACTGGAAATCTCCTCTACCACCTCCTTTTCGAATCTGGTTAATGGATATGGCCTCTGTTATACATTTGGAAAAGCTCAGATTTATCAGGACAAATTCTAACGAAAAATTCTTTGCTACCTGGGAACCTTTTCTTGGATATATAGACCTGGAACGTGATCATTCTAAATCCAGCACCCCTCATGAAAATTGACTGGCACCTTTTTATTTTTTTGATGTCTACAGACTGTGTAACATTACATTTTGTATCTCCAACAGCTGAACCCACATGTACGACAATTCATATGGTACTTACCTGCAAAGTGTGTATATTCTGAGACAACTGTTTGTTTGTTGGTTGGTTTTTCTGTTGTACTTAAAAAAAACCTTAAAATAAAAGTATAAAAAAAAAGAAAAAAAAAGGAATAAAAAAGAAAAAAAAAGGCTGCTTTACATGTATGACCCTGGATCACAAAACCATGAACCATAAAACAAGCTTTCCATGGATGTACGGTTTTTGTTAGGATACAATAACATTTGACCGAGATGATGCAACTACTTGAATATCTGGAACCTGAGAAGTCAAGAAAAACTAAATATAAATAAGACAAAGCTGTTCAATTAATGTAAGTTCTTAGCAATGCATATTACTAATCAATAATTATGTTCAGAAATGTTTTTAAGCTTAGGATGCACTTCCAGCTGCAAACCAGTACTGGAAAACACCCATTCGCACACGCACTCCGGTACATTTAGTTTATTCAATTCACCTATAGCGCATGTCTTTGGACTGTGGGGGAAACCGGAGCACCCGGAGGCAACCCACACCAACACGGGGAGAACATGTAAACTACACACAAAAATGACAACTGGCCTAGCCGGGACTCGAACCAGCAACCTTCTTGCTCTGAGGTGCTAACCACTGAGCCACCATGCCACCCTATATATTTTGGATGTAATTAATCAGTTAATCTTCGCCCAGCACAAAAAAATAAAATAAAATGGAACTCCTGCTACTCTGTTTTTATGATGTTTTACTGTAAATCTTAAAATAAAACAGCTTTAGCTTCACCGTACATTCACACCGAAATTCGGGGAGAGTCAAAGTAGCCGGAAGTCATTCATTTTCAATGGGAGCCAGCGGCGATAAGCAGCAAGGAGCAGCGCCATGCGTCTTCACCAGTGTGAGCGTCGAAGAGAGTTGAAATCAAGTCAACTTTATGGTAATGAGCTATGACAAGGTTCGGCGGCAAGCAATCAGAATGTAGAAGTCCACCACTTTAGAGGAGTCCAGAGAACAGTCACTGTGAACTTTGGTTCCGACCACACTTGTTCCCAAGGGTTTAATATTGCAGTCGCCGGATTTCCAGTTATTTACAATGTTTTCTTACAGGGACATACATTTAAAAAGTTACTGGCGAGTCACTGATGTGCATTAATGTTGTTATATTTTTTTTTTCTTTAAAAAAGTGGGAATTTCATGCGATCAGTATAGCTGTTTCAGGATATTTCAGGCATATGGCCACATAATAGAAGTCTTAAACAACTTGATCTTCCATTATTAAATGAATCTGGTAAAAAGCGTGCAATATTTTCACGCTAGAAAGCATGTCTTATGTGGAAATGTAAGTGATTTGCTGGTAATGCTGCAGCGGCTCCTTTAAATATGAGATCAGTGTATCGAATGCTGACGCTCTCGCCACCGGAGCTCTGAAGACAGACAGCGTTGGCGACAGGATGGCCAGAGCGAACTTTGACGCTCTCACCCCCTTTGGGTGTGAACATACGGTTAAAATGAATAGCTACAAAATTACAGCTGCTAGCCTTAAAGCATGGAAATTACAATGAAAATGTATAAAATGGAGCAAATCACCAGAAAATGAAACAATTTACTTAATTCTGGGAAAACTCAGACCAGTTATGGAACATCCCATCGACCTGAACTTAAAAGGGCAACTATTTTACCCCTTTTACAAGATGTAAGATAAGCCTTTGGTGTCTCCAGAATGTGTCTGAAAAAGTTTCAGCTCAAAATACCCATCAGATTAGTAATTATAGCCTCTATTATGGTGCCTGACTGCAGTGTAGCTGTTTTTGCAGCCTGTGGCTTTAAATCCCAATGAACTGCTTTTCCCCGCCCACCATTCCCACATGCATGTCTGCTTCTCATGCGCTGCAACAGATAAACAGCAGTCAGTAACAGAGACAGACCCAGATGAAGGTGAAATACAGCTCAATAGTCTAAAATACCAGGTAAGTTTATTTGATGTATTTGTGGTGTTTATTCAAGCTAGGGATGCTTATTTCAGTTAATTTTGCCAACATACAACCGGCGCTCGTTAACCGAATATTTACGGTTAACTGGTCAGATTAATATTAAATTATTATTTAATAAAAAATATAAAAAAAATTAAAAGTTAATGTGTGCTGATTTGTTGAGTTTATGACGCAGATCCAGGACAGAGGCAATCAGCATCAGCGCTGGTTTGGCATCAACTCATCTATGTCAAACTGTGACCAGCAATATCCTTTCATTTTGCTTCTTTGGCAAAATATGTCTGGAGACACGCGTGATTGCACACATTACCGTCCTGCGAGTTAACAAACAAATATGTTGCACATTTAGGGGCTGATCACTCCAAACGCAATGTTCTGTTCCAAAAACACAAGGCGCAAAAAGAAGCGCTAGGAAACGACTGAATCAGCTGTGTATTGTGCACAAGCGTTGCTGTCGATGTTGTTATAATTGTAATATTTAATAATATTGTGATATTCAAGATTGTAAAGTAATACAGCTCTGAATAAACAGCGACCACTAGTCTCACCCCCATCTTTACACGTTCTCCGTGGTCGTCTTGACAACACAAACGCTGCTGTCACCTCGACGGAAACCCCACCTCTGCTTATATTTAATTCAAGAATGAAAAAGACGCAACTGATGCAACGTGCTCAGGGTTGACTTTTATTTCAACTGCGAGCGCACAGCACACAACGGCAAAAACGCAAGGTGTGCAGGGCGCATAAGCAGCCCTAATTCAAGCCTTTCTGAAATGATGAGTCTCACACAAATGCCTTTTGCAGTATACTGTACACAGTTTCCCGTCTTTAAAACATAGACTGCTTTAAAAACATTTTAAACTTATAAAAAATATAAATAAATAAATAAAAACATATAAAATTTAAAAAATAAAATAAATAAATAAAAATCACAGAGAGTTGTAACAAATATTTTAACCCCAGGGGATCTGGGTCCTATTTTGACATCAGGAAATTTTTAAAAAAGAGACTTGTTGTGTTTCTATCACTTCAATATGACTGTGGACACACTATAATACACATAGTTCTGTCCAAACAGAACTGAACAGAAGATGATTTTCACCATAGGTGCCCTTTAAAATCTGATGGATCACTCCCTGCATGTACACAGTTTCATTAATTGGTTTTGTCACTGACATAAACATAAATTATATATTTTTCTCCCCTTTACCTTTCTTTATTTTTTTTATTTATTCTTATGTATAACATAAAATTACATGCACACATACAGGAAAGCATATACTGCTGAAAGAGAAAGTGGATGTACAGATTTTGTGCTTGTATTTGTGAGTGCATTTTAGATATTATTTATTATTATTATTGAGAAATAAAAAAAAATAGAAATAACAGCAGCATACATAAACATTGTGCCTGTTTAAAATGGTTAGCCTCAGCAATATTATCAACAACATGACAAAAAAAATGCAACAACTTATTTATACCAACACTAAACCCGGTATTTAAAACACTAAACCCGGTATTCAAGTCTCTATAATACAGCTTAATTACACTTGCCATGTGAATCTACAGAGGACGTCACCTCCAGTAATTAGACACTGTTATACAATGAGACCGAGTGCTTTTCACACACACACACACACACACACACACACACACACACACACATTTACGGGAATCACCGCTTCAGTGAGGGCGAACAACAAAATGGACCGCAGCCTTTCGCCTCACTTTCTCCACTCCTAAATCCACTTACTCGCCCCTTTCCTTCCATTTCCTGTCCTCTGTTCACTCATTCACTGTTTAAAAGCCGAATCCCTCCCTCAGAAACCCAGCTAAACTCCACATTCTCCAGCTATTACATCACAGGGGGGCCTGAGAGAACGCTATTGGACGAAAACTGACCCGCAGATGCAGTTACTGGAACGCTTCTGTGTTTACAAATCTGCTGTGGGATACAGAAAGCAGATCCAAGATTTCAGACGTCATCGGTTTGGAAGATCTCTGCGATGATTATTATTATTTTTTTTTGCAACTGTGAAATTTCTAGAATTCAAGCAGTCATATCAAACGACCCATTGTTTATGACCTGGTTCACCAAAACCACTGGCAACTAAAACTGGCACGTCTTTTGCATAAAACAGGACGGGATGACGGCGAGTCCCGAAACGCTTCCTCGTGTACACTGGGGTGTGATGCAGGATGCAAAATCCATTAAAACATCCAGAACTCCCAACAGGCAGTGCAGCGTTTAAAGAGGTAGTTCAGCTAGAAATGGAAATGCTAGTTGTGATTTTTTTCTTCTGTTGATCAACAAAAAAGAAGATGTTTTAAAGAATGTTGGAAACCTGTAACCATTGATTTCAATAGCATTTGTCTTTCCTACTGTGGAAGTCAATGGTTACAGGTTTTCTGTTTGTTAAAGTAACTCAAAGGTTTGGAACCACTAAAAATGAAAACACTAGTTGTGATTTTTTTTCTGTTGATGAACACAAAAGAAGATGTTTTGAAGAATGTTGGAAACCTGTAATCACTCACTTGAATAGTAATAGTTTTTTCCTACTATGGAAGTCAATGGTTACAGGTTTTCTGTTTGTTAAAGAAACTGAAAGGTTTGGAACCACTAAAAATGAAAATATTAGTTGTGATTTTTTTCTTCTGTTGATAAACACAAAAGAAGATGTTTTGAAGAATGTTGGAAACCTGTAATCACTGACTTCAATAGTAATTGTTTTTTGCTACTATGGAAGTCAATGGTTACAGGTTTTCTGCTTGTTAAAGAAACTCAAAGGTTTGTAACCACTAAAATTGAAAATACTAGTTGTGATTTTTTCTTCTGTTGACGAACACAAAAGAAGATGTTTAGAAGAATGTTGGAAACCTGTAACCATTGATTTCAATAGTATTTGTTTTTCCTACTATGAAAGTCAATGGTTACAGGTTTTCTGTTTGTTAAAGAAACTGAAAGGTTTGGAACCACTAAAAATGAAAACACTAGTTGTGATTTTTTCTTCTGTTGATGAACGCAAAAGAAGATGTTTTGAAGAATGTTGGAAACCTGTAAACACTGACTTCAATAGTACTTGTCTTTCCTACTATGGAAGTCAATGGTTACAGGTTTTCTGTTTGTTAAAGAAACTCAAAGGTTTGGAATAACTAAAAATAAAAACACGAGTTGTGACTTTTTCTTCTGTTGATGAATGCAAAAGAAGATGTTTAGAAGAATGTTGAAAACCTGTAACCATTGACTTCAATAGTATTTGTTTTTCCGACTATGGACATCATTTTTTCCCCCAAAAAGATCTTCTTTTGTTTTCAACAGATTAAAGAATTGGAACCACTTCAGGGAGAGTATAAAGTCAGTAAATGATCAGTTTTTGGTGAAGAATCCCTTTAAAAAGAGCGAAGAGCAGCATCTCTAAAATAAGGCTAAAATTTAATCACTGCAATCAACAAAATGAATTATTAGGTAAAATGCAGTCTCAATGGTACAGAGAGCAAATTTTGAGTCCTTTAAAGAGGATACTCGAGGATCTGATGACATCAGCAGCTCATCTTTAAGAATACAGCAAAACAGATGTCAGCAAAAATGTCCCTTTTGTGCAAAGCATCTCAAATGACAGAACGTACGTGATCTAATGCCATGCCAGAGGTAAAAGTGATGCATGAAACTTCCTTCTAAAGAAAATGACAGCTCTGTCATGTAAAAATGATGTATTTATCAAATATTATGGATGTAAAAAAGAATATAGTTTCACTAACTTTCTGCTTCAAAACTACTGGTCATCAAGAAGCAAATATATTTTAAACAATCAAAAAATGTCCTTTGCATTAAAATGATCAAAGGATTTTGAAAAACGCTCCATTCATCAAACTCTTGCATAGTTTCAACAAAATTATTTAGCAGAACTTAAAAACTTACTTTAACACTGTTAAAAAATCCCTCATAAATGCTGCTCTTTTAAACGTTCATTTCATCAAAAAAAAATATGTTTACAATTTTTAATATTGTAATTTATACATTTATGTTATTTATAATGTTCACAAAATATGTAAACATCACATAGTTGTTTTTAACAAACGTAGTAAGCAGCTGAATTGTTTTGTACACTGAAAATAATAAGACATGCTAATTGAACACAAAATCAGCATCAGAATGACTTGTAATGTGACATGAAGACAGAGATATTTGATTTTTAAATTCATATTAAAAACAACATTAATTTAAATTGCACTGCATGGGGGGAAAAATAATATTAAATGATTTTATCCATGTCAAATTTAACAAATATAAATCCTTGTGCTCTTCCAGAAATTGGTGCTGGGCCCAAAATCCCTTTAAGCAGCAAAGAAGGTCTGCACTCAATAATTTATTAAATAATACAACAGAAGAAAATATTATATAATAAATTACTTTAACATCGCCAAACTAACTTAAATATACTTATTTATACCAATGTTTGGGTTAAACTAAATAGAAACAGCTTTTGAAGAGATCAATTTATTTATGTATGTTTTTATGCCATATCAGCAGCATCAGCTATGTTCATGGCAAATAAATAATCTATATATCATTTACAATCTTAACTGTTTGCAAATAGAAATTACAGGTTACTATTAGGGCTGCACAAAATTATCGTTATTGCGCTAATGGTTTATGCAATAAACATCTTGCAGACAAGTGTGATAAATTACATTTTATGCAAAGGAAATTTGGTTGATCAGGTGGGGCCTTACGTTATCGTTAGCCCCGCCTCCTCAGTAGCTGCTCTTCTGCTATTGGTTGGAGTGAAAATAAACACTTCTAAATGACAACAGCCAATCAGAGTCAGAAAATCTTTCAGGTTTTTCATTCATGCACAAGGGTTTTAAAGACTAAGAGCTCTATTTTAACGATCTAGGTGCAAAGTCTAAAGCGCACGCATGCTGCAAAAACATTAAGGACGTGTCAGAATTAGGCATGGGACGATAACCGTTTTCAAGGTATACTGTGGTTTGGAAAAAGTCAAGGTTTTCATACCGCCAACATTTTCTGCTATACAGTTTCTAAGGTATATGTAAGATTTTTTGCTTATATTTGTGGTTTATTTTTTAGGTGTAATTTGGAAAGACATCTGTGTTTTTTTTTTTTTTACTGCCCCAAAATACTTTAAATGTTTCTCAAAATAAAATATATTGTGTTCAAAGGGGGAAAAGGTTTTGTTTTTTAGCCAGACATTTAAAAAGAATATATTTTAGAGCAGTAATCACAATACCGTCATACCGTGAAACAGTGATATTTTTATCCAAGGTTATCATACCGTCAGAATCTTATACCGACCCATGTCTTGTCCGAATCCACTTTTGCTATTTTAAAGACAAAGCGCAGCGCATGGTCTAACATGGTTGTGCTTATTCTCTCAATGATTGATGGGTGTGTTTTGAGCATAAAGTGCATTAAACCAATCAGTGTCATTCCCTTTAAGAGTCAGTTGTTGCGCCATGGTGCATTTGCCATTTACATGGTGGACTTTGTAGGTAGAAAATGAGAATGCTTCACTAGCAAGAAAACAGTTAAACAGACCATCTGCAGTGAGGATAAAGAACGAGCCTCTTCCATTCAGCCTCTTTACTTTCACTTTCTCTTTACTTTTACTCTTTACTCCTTTACTTTAGTGGATAAGGAAACGGCATTGTAAGCACTCCACTGAAGACTTCATGAAATGAACTTCATTTGTTAAATCGCAAATATTTATTTCAAAACTATTTCTAAATTCAGTTTAAATTTCCAGAAAATGAATAAATGACAAATAATAACAAAGTGTGGCCAAAAAAAGGAGTTATTTAGGACACACGTCCCAATATGGTGATGCATACATGATGCATACGTGATTCATCTAAAGTTGATTTTATTACAATAAATATGAATATGCATATAACAAATAATACTGCTAATAATAATAACAACATTATACAAATGCAAATAGTCACAAATAAACTGAAAAAAAAAAGCACTCTGCCAATTATTATTACATAATTAACATTCTTCTTGTTAAAGCTGTTGCCGGTCAAAAAGCAAAGCTGAATAAACGCTTCAGCGCCGTTACAGCCTGTTCAGCACAACATGTTACAGGCCTACACGTCCATATGACAGTCAACCCAGGGTGGCTTGTTCTTACTCTGGAGCTGTTGGAGTGGGTGTGAACCATTCATTCATCCGTGCGAGAAGAGCAAAACTAGGCCTGCCAGCAATGAGCTCATTCGTTTAGCCAACGGACTCCTCTCAGCAGAACAGATGGGCCATCAGACTGCAGATCTGAGCCAGCAGTCTCTCAGAGAAACGCTCAAAAACTTGATCACAACCATTTTCCTCTGTTATTATATCAAGATTGGTGTATAAACACTGTTAAAAAAATAGGTTTCACGCAATCGTATTTGAACAAACTGAAGTAATTAAGTTAACTTTGGTTAAATTAAGTTAGTTTATACAATTTTAAGTGGATTGAACATAAAACAAAGTTGAAAGAACTCAAGAATAGTGGTGTTTCAGTGCATTTTAAAGTACTTTGAACAAACAGCAAATGTCATTTTTGAGTCGATCTAAATGGGTTAGTCAAAGAAAGAAAGAAAGCTTAAAAAAATACCTAAAGGGATATTTCACTTAAAAATTAAAGTGGTCATCGTCACTCGTCCTCAAAAAACAGTTTGAGTTTCTTCTATTGAACAAAAAGAGAGATATAATGAAGAATGCAGTAGTTTGCTGCTTATTTAAAATGAGCTGAAACAACAATTCTTGAGGGTTTTTGGGACAACTTAATTGTTTTATGTTAAATCCACTTAAATTTCTAAACAATTAAACCATTATTAATAGAGTTGTGTTGGGACAACATGAAGGAATTGTGTAGTACCCAGCAATTTTTTTACAATTTTACAGTGAATGACATACTCCAGAAATGTCTTGATGTTGATGTTTGTTGTGGTTGTTTAATCTGCTTATTAAAAATGAGCTGAAACACAATTCTTGAGGTTTTTTTTGGGACAACTTAAATGTTCTAAGTTCAATCAACTTCATTTTTTAAAGACTAATAAGTTTACTAAACTCTTACAATTAGACTGTGTGGAACCCAGCATTATTTACAGAGCAAGCATAGTGTTTTTGTTTTCACTATGTATATCAACATATGTTTTTTTTGTTTGTTTTTAACAACCTTAAAAAAAAATCTTGTGTGTTTGAAAGAGAAAAGAAATTGCTGAATGCTTAGAAGCGCTCATGAGTAAATGGAGAGGATATTGTTTATTTACTATCTATTTACTATTGAGTTTTAAGGGTGTAAGGGGCCTTTCAGAAGGGCTCGGAGGCAGGGCAACTGTTGCGAGCTTCTGTTTATCGTAGAAAGTCGGCATGACAACTGTTTTATTCACCGTTATATCATCACTGAGAAGGCACTCATTGTGGCTTTGTCCAGATACCCTAAGCTATAAGAATTTTCACGGGCTTACCATACACTGTAAAAAACAAAATCTGTAATTTTATGGTTTATTTCTATAAAATAATGCCCATTAAATTACAAAAATTTACTGTGAAATAACAGACATTAAGTTACAGAAATTTTCTTAAATTTTAATTTGTAAATTAACGGCTGTTATTTTACGGTTTATTTACGGCACCCCAGCTGCCGGAAATAAACTGTAAAATTACGGATTTTTTTAGTGTACCATATTGCTTTCTTATTACTAATGCGTCCATTATTGTCATTTTTACATCACATTACTGATATCGTGCCACATGGACCTCACATTGCGCTTTTTTAAAATCCAGTACGCTTTTAAAGAACAGTGTGAATGAGCCCTAATACTGCTTTAAATTCAGGAAAAACTAACTAACTAACTAACTTACATGCAATTCATTGTAATAACCATATGCACACAACAAACATTCCACCAGGCGTATTTTTAACAGGAGTCATTTGATATTAAATAGATCAAAGCGTAGATCAAGTAATAATTAATTGTTGTCCTTTTAAATAGTCACTTATATTTTCCTACTCTCCTCCTTCTGCCCATTAATGAGAAAGACTCAACAACAAAAACAACAACATTTCATAAAATCACTTAATTCTTTTGCATACTACAAAGGGCACCTGTTACCAGAATCTGTCTCCAGAATGTGTCTGTAAATTTTCAGCTCAAAACACCCATCAGATTATTTATTATAGCTTTCAGAATATTGGATTTTTTGCTCTGAACACAAGGTAGCTCTTTTGTTGCCTGTGCCTTTAATGCTAGTTCTGCCTGCCCAGCATTCCCACGGGACAGCCAGAATGTGCCTCAATTTTGGCTGCGTCAGATAAACTGCACAGTGACAGACATGAAGGAAGCAGATCTCACCTAACATTTGTGAGAAATACTACAGTAAGAACTTTCCCAATTACTATTTGATGTATTTGTTGTGGAGTTAATTCAAGCCTTTCAGCAACGATGAGTCACTCACAATGTCGTTACAAAGTTCATGCAAATACACACAGACGCACACAGCGGACACCTCAAGCATTTAAATTTGCACTGTTTTTGCACATGTGACAGGATACACATTGATATCCACTGCTGTAAGGATATCCGTTATGTTAATGTACAAAACAAACCTGATTTAACATCCACAAACAGGGATTGAAGCGTCCTCATTTATAATTGTACTGGTACGCGACTGTGATAAAGAAAAGACGGTAAAATCGCTGTAATTCATTACAAACATACACTGTTTTAAAAACGCTTTAAACTTGTAAAACTCATTCTTGTTCACATTTGATGATGATTGATGACCACAGAGCGCTGAACAGATCTTTTAATACCAGTTGCTTAGTGCACGTCCTGTCTTGTTATGATTATATGTGTTACTATGGAGACAAGTGAATACGCAGCTGTCAATCAATTTGGTGGGCGGGGAAACTGCACTCCTACATCAAGTTGCGGTTGGCGTCAAAATGGGAGGGATTTGGATCCTATTTTAACGTCAGGAAATTTAAAAACATTATACCCCAATATGACTGTGCTTACAAAGGATGATTTTCACCATAGGTGCTCTTTAATTAAGGCTTGTCGTGTGATGATTAAGATCTTTTATATTTATATTTTTATTAAAAATTTTATAGATTTACAGTATATTTTCTTTGCGTAAACATATTTAAAGTTTCATATTTAAAGTATTACTTTTCTGTTTCTTAATATTTTAATTAATCATGTCCAAGTAAAACTGTGAAGTTTGTTGTTCACCTAAAGTCATTTTTTGCTTACTATAAGGCTAAAATCAAACACAAAATAATCAAATAAGATCAAAACCTTTTCTTTTCTTAAATACTCAAGCTTATTTATTATATAAAGTCCTTCTGTACATTTTCCGGAATAACTGCCTTTATAAACATTATATTTATGAAAGATATTCAGGGTTCATTTTTACTACTAAAATTTCATGACTTTTACAAGAATTTCAAGTGAATTTTCATGACCTAACGTTTCATGCAATGTTTACATATACGTGGGAAAAGAAAAACAATACATGTTCAAATTTATTACAGTATACCATAAGACATTATTATATTTATATCCATGTAAAACATATAGACAATGCTTACACCGCACTAATAATATGAGAGTTGGTATGTGATTGGTCAAGGACAGAAAAGGACAGAAAAGTAGTAAAGACAACTAACCTATATATTTAAGTATACGGATATCTGTTTCCAGGTCTGGAAAATGCCATGTTAAAATTCCATGACTTTGTTTTCCATGGCCGAATGAACGCTAGATATTGTTAACATGAAACAATATCTCAAACAATTTCTCATACCTTAAAGTAAAATTTAGTCGTACTGCCAAGCCCTAACTTTAACAAAAAAGTATAGCCTCATTTTATAAAGTCATTGATTATGCTTAATATATCAGATTTTTATTTGAACTAATTGAACTAAACTGAACTTCAACACTGAAAACTGGACTGACACGGTTTACATTTTTTATAATGCATGTGAAGCTGCTTTGACACAATCTACATTGTAGAAGCACTATACAAATAAAGATGAATTGAATTGAATTTTACATTTCACTTGCATGCATTATGCTTCAATGCATATAAAAATATTTTTGATGCACTCATGTTCCCTTTTGACTACATGATTAGTGAACAATTGCATATACTGTAAGAACCCTCAACAGCATTTATATATGGAAAATGATGTTCATCCACTTCTGCAGTTTTAGGTTCAACTGGAGGACTATCGGTTTCAACTGTTTTTCGTGGGCAGCTCCAACAGCCAAGCGCATCCAAGTGCCTCTTGTTCCTAGCAGTTCTGCACAACCTTGGGGAGCCTGCGCGCCCACGCTGCCCTGAAGAGCCCTGCCACCCTGACATTCCTGGAAAAGCACTGCGTAAAATCTACACGCAGGATTAAGTTTTGATGCCTGATATCTCCATACGTACAGACTGGGATCATCACAGATCACGCAACCTTCAGTTTTGATGTCTCGTGTTACAGATCACCAAAGAGCGTGCATAAAACAAAACGCACATTACTGCAAATCTGTGCAATGCACTCTTAATATTAAACTGAGCAGGAAAAACTAATGTCCTCAAGAATTAATTCAGCATCAGAAAACACATGCAAGAGCCTTGGGATATTATAAAAAACGGATATTAATCGAAAACAAAATTTGCAATTCAAAAAATAAACTACATAATGAGTCAAACGCTAATGAATGACCAAACTGAACTGGCTTCCTTCAGTCAATCCACATTTAAAACAGTCCAACATATGAAAAAAAGGAAAGTGCATGCAACTGGTTTCAAGCAAAAACAGCACGTCCGTGTTATGAAGAGAAGTGTAGCTGCTGCACTGCGCTGTGATTGAATGAACAAATCCATGCAACATTAAAAATAAATAAAACCAGGCTAATATCCAGAAAAACAACGATGACCAGTTTTATAAAGGGATAGTTCACTCAAAAATCACAATTGACTCACCATTTACTCAAGTGCTTCCAAACATAGAGTTTCTCCATTCAATTTAACACAAAAGATGATATTTTGAAAGCTGAAAACACTTCATCATTGACTTCCATTAGGAAAAAACAAATAGAAATCAATGGTTACAGGTTTCCATCATTTTTCGAAATATCTTCTTTCGTGCTCAACAGGAGAGAGGTTTGTAAGAAGTACAGAATGAGTCAATGATGACAGAATTGTATTTTTTGGTGAACTATCACTGTTAGAAAGAAAAGCATCTTACCAAACCATGCCGTAAGCGCCTTCTCCGATGTAGGAGAGGTTGCTGTAACGCGGCCCGACATCGAAAGCCTGCCCGCGGACCATCTCGGCACCGGATCCGGGGTTCGGGCCGCCGCCAGCAGGGGCAGAAACCGCAGCTGTCGCCATTGCTGAGAAACTGAAGCTGCCTTCACGAGCAAAACAAACGCGCTTTTCTCACCCAAAAGCAGCAGGAAAAGCTCTTAGGTTTAGTGAAACGCTGCGAAAAGCGACGTGTCTAAACTGAACCGAGGACTCGTCGTCGGAGAGCAGCGGCTGAAATGTTGTTGACTGGCATAAATTTTCTGCTGATAGTAGATTAATGTGCGCGTGGCTCCGTGCACCGACTCACCGACTGACTGACTGACTGCAGGCGGGGAGAGAGCGAGTGTTTTACCGCAGGAAGTAGCGGAGCAGATCACGTGGGCAGGAGCGGAGAGCGGTACCATAGAGACAGTTAGCTTTTCATTAAAAAAGAGCTGCATATCGATTAAATTATAATATTAGCGATTTAATTAATTATAATTACATGATGTCGCAAATTAAGCCCACATCAAATTACAATGAGAAAGTAGCAGCCAAAGAAAATAGTCATATTGTTAAAAGTGAAAGACACCAAGATTTATCATTTATTTATCTTCAGCTTAACTTAGTCCTTTTTATAGTCTATAAGGGGTTGCCACAGTGGAATGAACCGCCAACTACTCTGGCTGTTTGACATGGCACGTAGCCTTCAAGCCATAAGCTAGTATACTGAAAAAAGGTTAAAAGGGCTGAATATTGAATAAATTATAATAGCAATAAAATAATTAGAATTTTACATGACGTCGCAAAAAAAAAACCCTACCAAATCACACTCAGAAAGTAGCAACCAAAGAAAATGTAATTTTTATATTGTTAAATGTGATAAACATCCAGATTTATCATTCATTCATTCATTTTCCTAGGGCTTAGTCCTTTTTTGCCACAGAGAAATGAACCGCCAACTACTCTGGCATCTTTTACTCAGCTGATACCCTTCCAGCTACAACTCAGTACACTGGAAAAAAGGTTTAAAGAGCAGCATATCGATTCAATTATAACAGCAATGCAATTCATTACAATTACAAGATGTTGGAAATTAACCCCATATCAAATTAGACTGAGAAAGTAGCAACCAAAGAATATTTTGCTATTATTATATTGTTAAAAGTGAAAAAGACCGAGATTTATCATTTATTAATTTACCTTCGGCTTAGACCCCTTATTTTTGAGGGGTTGCCACAAAGGAATGAACTGCCAACTACTCTGGATTATGTTTTTACACAGCAGATGCCCTTCCAGGCACAACCCTACTAAATAATAAAAACAATTCATTTGATGTACTAAATTCTGTTTAAGGTAAGTGGTTGCAAACAATTTATGAATGTAAACAAACAAATTAAATTGTCTAATTACTTTGTCTAAATTCAGCCCATAAAAATAGTTTGTAACCACCTTAATATTTAGTAAATCCAATGAATCATACTGTCAAAATCAAGATTTATTTAGATTATTATTATTTATTTATTGGGTTCAGGTCAGGTGATTGGCTGGGCCATTCCACAGCTTGATTTTCTTTCTCTGAAAGCATCTGAGAGTTTCCTTGGCTGTGTTTTGGATCATTGTTTCGCTGAAATGTCCACTCATTTTTCATCTTTATCATCCTGCTAATGTAGATGTTGGACTGAAGCAGCTGACATTCATTTACAATGACAAAGGGCAGAGGGTTGCTGAATAACTACTGAGAGATTTCTGCTGTCTGGGCTTTCACTGCCTTTCTACACCTCCCTTTCTTCATGTGTTAAATTGTTTTTTCCTGCGTCATTTTATTTTATTACACATCACTTCATTTGTGAACTAATTAATATTGTTTTCTTTGCATATATGAATTTCTTCTGTTGTTACCAACATCTGGTGAAAATTTTCAAGTCAACGGCATCTTTAGAAACATGTTGTCTGAGAAATGATGACATGTTCACTACTTATTTCCCCCACTGTAAATCCATGCCTAATACCAATTGGCCAGAAGGGGTTAAAGCAGGGATGTCCAAACTCGGTCCTGAGGGCCGGTGTCCTGCAAAGTTTGATTCCAACCCCAATCAGACACACCTAGGCTAGCTAATCAAGCACTTACTAGGCTTTCTAGAAACATCTTTGCAGGTGTGTTGAGGCAAGTTGGAGCTAAAATCTGCAGGACACCCCTGGGTTAAAAGGTCCATATTAATACCTCAAGGGTATATTAGTACCTAAAAAAATACAAAAGTGTTCCTCTTAAAATTTTTAGGTAGTAATATATACTTTGAGGTACCAATATGGACCCTTCAAGTACACACTAAAATCAACAGTGTAAAAATGCAGTGTTACATGTCAATAACTCAAAAAATGTTGAATTAACAATATACAGTGTTAACGACGTCATGTTGACAGTGTGGTTGCAAGGTGCAATAGTGATTTTCCTTCAACACTACAAGTGCAAAAGATCATGATGTGTTAGGGGATTCCACAGATTCATTTTACACTGATAGGAGTACTTTCGTGATGACACTTGCAGAGTAATAACAACACTAGTGAGTGTTAAATGCCCCAAGTGTAAAACTTTGATAACTATAGTAAGTGTAACATTCTACATCAGGGATCACCAATCTCGGTCCTGGAGGTCCGGTGTCCTGCAGGGTTTAGCTCCAACTTGTCTCAAAACACCTGCCTGGATGTTTCAAGTATACACAGCAAAAAAAATCAGTGTACATTTAACTCAATTTGAGTTTAACTTAACACTCCTTGGGTGTACATATGACCCCCTTCGTTTGGAGTTAAAATACATTACTCACAGAGTTCATTTTAACACTGTAAGCATTTATTTTTACATCAAACTGAGTGTGTGTTATCCTTCAAAGTGTTAATATATTAACTTTTTTCCAATATTATCAATTGGTGTGTGACTTATAACAGCGATCAAATATGTCGAAAATAGTTTTAAATTATTAAATGTTCATTAATATTTTTAGAAATGATTTCAACACATGCAAGTCTGCATTTTAAAAAAGCAACAAGACGTTTCAATTTTAAATAAAACATACTGGTTTGATCACTGTTTGTCCGAAAGAACCGGTTTGAGTAAAACTTCCCATCACTAGTTGGAAATACACTACATATTGGTTAAAAACCTCTTAGTTATACGCTTTTTAACACTCGTGGATTAAAATGTACTCCGGTTTTAACACTGAACAACACCCGGAAAAAAAAAATAATAATAATAATTCACACTGTATATTTAACACTGGAATTTTTGCTGTGTACCTAGTGAGAGCTTAATTAGCTTGTTCGGGTGTGTTTGATTAGGGTTGGAGCTAAAATCTGCAGGACACCGGACCTCCAGGAACAAGTTTGGTGATTCCTGTTCTACACTGTCAGTGTATTATTCAGCAATTTAGAGTGCCAATATTACACTGCAAATTTAACACTACACTCAGTGTACTTTTAACACTTGATAGATCGGGACCATGTATGATCTTCAGTAGTGTTAAAATCAACACTTTAAGTGTTAAATTGACACTACTTATTTTACTGTGTACAAATGTGAACATTTTGTAAAAGGAACCACCCCAGTGACAGCTCGCGTACCTTTATTTCTGAGAGTGTATGAAAAACCTCATTCATTTGAGACCATGTGGAAATATTTCATGCGTATCTATGCATAAAGAAAATTGCTCACACATAATAAAAATAAATATTGTAATTTAAACTATATAAAATCATAATTATGATTTAATATTAATAAAGAAAACCCCAAAGATCTACTTAAGTGATGTGAATATCAAATTATTGCAATTATTTTTCCAATAAGAGCTCAGTTTGTTCTGTAGCCAATTAGTGTGTATCTTATTTCTTGTGTGTGCATATTTGAGAGTGAAAGCTTATGTGATAGGCGACCTTAAGTGCACATTTGTGTGGTTTACTTGTTGCTAACCACACAGACACAGCTAAACTAAACCTGTGGCATCCGCTAGTGCAGTCACACAAGAAAAAATCCAGACGTGACGTGAAAAGCACTTTATTCACATTATATGAGGTTAAAACCCAACGTTTTGGTTCAAAGTCCACACAAACGGCATAAGAAATGCCACGAGACAGAACTTACATTCAGTTAATATACTTTAACAGGCATAAAAGATGCCATTACAACATGCGAGAACACTTAGGTCCAAGTGGAATTAGCTTTAATTAGTATAAAATGTAAGAAATGTGCACGACGACAGCTGTAAAAGGAGAAAAGTAGACGCTTAAAGACTCAGCCCTCTTAAGTTTATCAGTCAAGCTGCTTGCTTGTACTTCGAAGTGAATATGTACATCAAGATAAGGCACTTTATCACATACTGTGAGCTGTTAATACTCATGTGTTCCCATGATTATGTTCACTCATTAGAAATACAGACAAGCAATAGTTACAAAACGTCCTGTTAAAAAACTGTAGGCGAAGAGTTTGTATAGAAAAACTGCACTCCAGCACTGAATATACTGCTGAGCTGTTCTTTACAACTGGACAAAACGGTAACACTTTACTTGAAGGGGAAGTTCATAAGACTGTCGTGAAAGTCTTTATAATCAGGACATGACACATTATCTGCTTAAGTGTGATGCGAAGCGGCTTCCGGGTCCAATCGCCATATCAAACTGTATCATCAAATGCTAATAATAAATGTTTATGTATGTGTATATGTATGTAAGTAATGATTTATTATATTAGAAAATTATGATTGCAATATATACAGTGAGGGAAATAAGTATTTACCAGATTTTGGTAAAAACCCAAACAGGATCAGGTATGAGTTTTTCACAGACTTCAACAGAGTGTAAAAATGTTGATGTTTCTGTGGGTCTCCTCTGTCAAATCTGATCTTTAATTTGTATTTTCTATTGGATTCAAGTCAGTTGATTGGCTGGGCCATTCCACAGCTTGATTTTCTTTCTCTGAAAGCATTTGAGAGTTTCCTTGGCTGTGTTTTGGATCATTATCTTGCTTCAAAGTCCACTTTGGTGTCATCATCATCATCCTGATAATGTAGATGTTGGACTGAAGCAGCTGATATTCATTTACAATGATGAAGGGTAGATGGTTGCTGAAGAACTACTGAAAGATTTCAGCTGCTGTCTGGGCTTTCACTGCCTTTCTACACCTCTTCATGGGTTCAATACTTTTTCCCTGCGTCATTTCATTTTATTACATATAACTTTGACTGCAAACTAATTAGATGTGTTTTCTTTGCATATTTCTTTGGTTGCTACCAACATCTGGTGAAAATTTCAAGTCAACTGCACCTTTAGAAATATGTTTTCTGAGAAAAATGGTGACGTGTTCAATACTTATTTCCCTCACTGAATATCCATGCTTAATATCCTATGGCCAGAATGTGATTAGTTTTTTAGAAATTGGTCATGTACATCATGACTTTATACAAAATTCACTTTAATGTGTGATAGGACTAGGCATGGGACCATAACGGTTTTCAATGTATACTGCGGTTTGGAAAAGTCAAGGTTTAAAAACCGCCAAAAATGTCTGTAGTACCGTTCCTAAGGTATGTGTAAGATTTTTTTTTTATTTGCATTTTATTTTAGCTTTTTAGGACAACAGTATCTCCAGCAGAAAAAATATCTGAAGAAATCTGTGTTTTTAAAACTAATGAAGACAGAAGTCACTGATTCATTGTAATTATTTACCCTGACATGTTTACTGCTCCAAAATATTATAAATCTTTCAAAAAATAAAATATATTGTGTTCAAAGGGGAAAAAAGTTGTAGTTTTTTTAGGCAGACATTTAAAAAATAATATATATTTAGAGCAGTAATTGCAATACTGTCATACCATGAAACCGTGATATTTTTATCTAAGGTTATCATTCAGTCAGACTTTTAGTCTAAAAAATGATTTTTAGGACTAAAAAAGTGGTCATAAACGAATATTTTCTTAATTCAAATGAGTAGCGGCTTGGACCCGGAAACAGTATTTCATACGTCATAAGCGGATGAATATGAAAGAGATTTATGCAAGCTTATGAAAACTTTCATCAAGTGTTTTTCGTTCGGTTATGTCATTTTTAAAAGCGAACTTGACATTATTTGAGATGTCTATGTCACTTTGACAAGAAAAAATGCATCGTAATCTGTTTTTGTTATGACATCTTGATATTATCAAGACAACAAAGCCTGTCATAAATCTGTCATAAACATGATTGTTGTGAGACCGTTATAATTGTGTCATGAATATATTTCTGATCACTTTTTTTTTTTCAGTGGAACAAACTGAATTTGTCATTAAAATTAATATCTACGTCATTCATATTTAACGACATCTTAATGACGAATTTAATTTGTACCGCTGTGCTTGAGGTCAAGAAAATATTAATAATACCATTATAAAATTGAACACAATTATAATGGCTTCATGACAATCATGTTTATGACAGATTTATGACAAGTAAGGGGCTGATCACACTGAACGCACTTTTCTTTCCCAAAAACGCAAAGCACACCTCACTGCCTTTTTTGCTGACAAGAAAATAAGAAGTAGAACATCGGATAACTCCAACGGAAACTCTGCCTCTGCTCTCATTTGATTGGAGAATGAAACGCACTCGGAGACGTAACGGACTTTCACATCAGAGTTGACTTTTTTTTCCCAACTGCAAGCACACGGCGCACAAGGCTAAAAACGTGAGGTGCGTAGGTCACATAAGCTGCGCGCATACCGCTCGTGGCTGTTAGTAAATCATTCAAAAAAATGCACCTCTCAATGCAAAAAGCCCGTTCGGTGTGATCGGCCCCTTATATTGTCTTGCTGATGTTAAGATGCTACGTTTATGATGTATTTGTCAAGTTGACATGACAACAACAGTTTATGACATATTTGTTTGTCAAGTTGCCATGACGATGACAGATGATGATGTATTTGTCAACGTCATGTTGCCATGGACATCTCAAACAATGTCATCTATGCTTTTAAATGACATATCTGAGCTAATCACACTTAATGACAGTTGTCAAAAGCATGCATAAAATCTCATTCACATTCATGTCATGATTATAAAGGTTTCATGATGAAGGTTTCTAATGAACACCTCCCTTCAAGTCAAGTTTTACTGACAAAACACAGGTAGTTCAGTGCTCAAATCTGTTGAAATGTGTATAAGCAGACGCATTAGAAGAACAATTGAACAAAACACACTGTGAATTGAATTTGGCACTATTGTGAACTTAAAAGGAATAACTCACCTCTAAATGTATCCTTTATATTACAGACTAGATATTTTGAAGAATGTTTCAGCCGTCCATGCAAAGTCAAAAGGCTACATTTTTTGTTCAAAATATCCGTATTTTGTGTTTACCGGATTGAATTCAGAAGTGGTTTGGAATGACATTAAGCTGAGCCAATGATGACAGCTTTCACATTCGGAGGAAAAATAAGGCAAAAACACAGTGTGATGTCACAAAATTCCTCATCAATGATACATCCCATTTCCTAATGAGTTGGATGAGATCAGTGCTGATGATGTGCAAACATATTTGGCTTTTACAGTCACTGCCATTAAACACAAACACTAGGTAGCTGAAACTTTTAATCTTACGATTCTGAGTGATTTTCTCTCTCAAAGGCAGGTCTGTTTCATGATTTGCATCTAGAATCTTAGATCTCAGAATTGCATGTTCTTGCAAATTCAAGTTATAAAGATTGCACAATTCTGATTTTGTAATTGCAACGAGTACAATAATTATTCAAAAATGCAGTATAAAGGAGGCTAATGATTCAGGACGACTAATAATTCTGATTTCAAACCTATATCAGAATTTAGATAGAAATAGAAAGAACTTCAAGAAATAGATAGAGGAAAGGGGGGGGGGCATATTGCAAAGACAAATCTGAAAAGCAATGCATGTATTGGTTTATGTAGGGAATAAAACATAATTCATATGCACACCAGAGTATAAAACAACTAGTGAAAATATATTAAAAATGTAAATAACAAAATATAATAAAATAAATCCTATAAACAAATAAACATTTAGGTTCAGTAGCCATTAAATATAATAAAATAATATCTTTATTTAATAAGAAAGAATATATATATATGGGCTTAACATGAACACCCGCCAAATGTGGGTAGATTTTAGCTGTGGTAGGTTAGACAATATATATATATTGTTTTTGAAGAACATTTTTGTTAAATAAAAGGTGTATGTATACAGCAGCATTTTGCTTGTTTTGACACATTATTAAAATTTGTGGCAAGAAAATAATTAGTAATAGTTATAATTAGTAATAATTAGGAGGCAAGTGGAAAAACCCAAAATCTAAATAAAGAAATTTTTGACATGCAAACGTCAAATTTATACATATAAAATATATTTTCTCAACAACAAAATTGTGGCTAGTGAAAATGGCAAGTGGCTAGCAACGGTGGAAAACTACTATCCTGTTAAGACATATCCACTGTGTCTGGTGATCAAAAAAGTTCATGTCAAGCCCTGTGTATAATAAACTAATAAAACAATCAAATACATTCTATAAACAAATAAACACTTAGGGACAGGAGCAATAAAAAAAATGCAGAAAATTATATATTTTTTAATCAAGAATAGAATAAAAATTGGTCAAAAGTACATAAAAATGAAAATAATCATGATTTCTACAAAAAAGCCATCGAAATAAGTAATAAAAAAAACTATCAAATAAATTCTATAAACAAATAAACATTTAGGGTCAGTAGCAATTTAAAAAAAATGAAGAAAATAATATTTTTATTTAGCAAGAATGAACTAAATTGCTCAAAATTTCATGAAAAAATGAAAACAATCATAATTTCTACAAAAAAGCATTGAAATAAGTAAAAAAAAACACAAATAAATAAATTCTATAAACAAATAAACATTTAGGGTCAGGCGCAATTAAAAAAAATGCAGAAAATCATATATTTTTTATCAAGAATAGAATAAATTGGTCAAAAGTACATAAATAATGAAATAATCATGATTTCTACAAAAAAAAACATCGAAATAAGTTTAAAAAAAAACAATCGAATAAATTCTATAAACAAATAAACATTTAGGGTCAGTAGCAATTAAAACAAATAAAGAAAATAATATTTTAATTTAGCAAAAATGAACTAAATTGCATGAAAGTTGATTAAAAATGAAAAATAATTATGATTTCTACAAAAAAAAGGCATAGAAATAAGTAAACAATCAATCATAATCAAAATAAATCTATAACAAATAAACATTTAGGGTCAGGCGCAATAAAAAAATGTAGAAAATTCTATTTTTATTATTAAGACTAGACTAAACTGCTCAAAAGTTAATCAAAATTTAAAAAATAATTATGATTTCTACAAAAAAAAGGCATAGAAATAAGTAAACAATCAATCAAAATAAAACTATAACAAATAAACATTTAGGGTCAATAGCAATTAAAAAAAAATGTAGAAAATTCTATTTTATTATTAAGACTAGACTAAACTGCTCAAAAGTTCATCAAAATTAAAAAATAATTATGATTTCTACCAAAAACAGGCCTAGAAATAGGACCTTTTTGACCATATCAGCACTATTTCTCAAATTCCTCACATTTTTCAGTGTGTTTTCAGACTTTAGGATGCCACTGTGAATTTTGCACATTGTTGTGAGGAAATCTGGACATGTACACTTGAGTTTTTTAACTGAGTGCATAGTACTGAACCAACCATCAATACATTTCCCCAGTGAATCATCCTAATCTTCACCTTCCTCGTTCAGTATCCATTAGGTGAGCGATATTCTTGGCCTGATCACATTATGGTGACTGTGCTGTTATATCAGCTACTCGTCATGAGGCTTTCAAAATATTGAGCGGTAGTAACGTGAGATGACTTGCACAGTGCAGAACGAGTGCTTTGCAAAGTCTATGATAACATAACACCGAAGTGCCGTCATTAACACTGATATTTGGGGACCAAAAAGGCACTGTAACAAGTAACGAGTAAGAAAACGATAAGCATAAATACAGGTTTTGTAAAACTGCAGTAGCACTAGAGAGACCGTCTTGGCAAAGTCAGACTCGTAAATACACTTTTGGCACATGAAAGAGCGCGCTTACACGATACAGGACAGGCATAAATACTTAATTGTGTCAAATAAATAACAGTCTTAAAAATACTAACCACCTACAACACTGGATTAGTACTGACAGAGCTGAAGGCCTTGTGGTCAGTTATTTTATCATTAAATGCAGTGAAATACTGTATCAGTTAAGACTACTCACATCAGTTTTATCGCCTTTGTAACAGTCGTATCAAATAGGGAGCACAATTACAGCGAATTACATTTTAACTTACTTTACCTACATCTCAAAGGTGTTGTTTTGTTTGAGATATTAAAGGGATAGCTCACCCAAAAATGAAAATGTACTCACTATGCACTTACATTTAAACTTGTTTTCATTGAAGACAAAAGAAGATATTTTTAAGAATGTTATAACCCGGTAAATGTTGACTAGAATACTGGGAAAAACAAATACCATGGAAGTCAATAGTTACAGGTTTTCAATATTTTTCTAAATATCTTCTTTTGTGTTTAACAGAAGAAGAAACCTACTAAGATGAATAAATGATGACAGATTTTTGGGTGAACTCTCCCTTGAAAGAGAAAGTCCATCCAAAAATGAAACTCCTGTTGTAATATTGACTAAACCTGTCATTCTAAACATGAAATTTGATCATAGTTTTCCCCTGAGTTGCATTAATTTTGGACCACACAATGGAAGTCAGTAGGGAAAAATATCGTTTGTGCTTTTCTGATATGTGCAATGACATGAAGATGATTAAGCGCAGTGCTTCCCACACATAGACTTTTCTTCCAGGTATATTAACGGTCGCACAAGTATATTTAGTGACACTTTTTTTTTGCTTCTATGAACATCCTATTACACGTTTTGTACCCGCTCAATATTACCAAACATCCGCGATCTATTAAGAAGTGGAATATCTTTCCTCATTTATCAGTTTCGTTCTGTGTCTGCGAGATCTGTCGACAATCGTGCAGACAGTTTCATGTGCTCTTCGGTCTGAAGACATGCATTTTTGGTACTTAAAATCCATCCGGCCCGGGTTTCTAAATCTCCTAAAATGTCCAGGATTCAATTTTTGCGTTCACTTTCTAAAGCTTGAAAGTTTTTTATTACTTTTACTTTTTTATTAAAGACTACTTTCTGCCTCGTTTCACAGCTGACAGTGCGCACAGCCGCAATGCCCAGAGAAAAAGTAATAGATTTATTAATACTTTACTATATATTCGGAGAGGACGGAATGACACCTAAACTGGCTGCAAAATATATGTACACCATTAGCAATGGTCAATCAACACATTTGCCTTATTTAAAGGGGTGATCCAGAGTGTATTTTTAAGGCTTGGTTGTGTTTATAAGAAGCAAAGCAATGTGTGCTCATGCTCCATTTGTGAAAAATTATGTAATTTTTTTCATACGTCTTACTTTAATTACATACAGCTACTCAGCTAACATGAAAACAACTGTCATATTTCCTAGTTCCTCCAAAAGCCCGCCCTCAAGAGGCTCTGATTGGTCAGCTAACATAATGTGCTGAGATTCGCGGATCGGCTCCATGTCATCAGGAAGCGTCCTGCTATAACGTTACAGCACATCTGGCCACGCCCCTTCTCTGCTTAGGGTGTATGCTTGTAACCTGAAGGGTTTATGACATCATTAACCAGGATGTATTTTTTGTAGTCCTCAAACTTCATTTGTTGTAGCCTTGCTAAGCTCACTCTGAATAAGCCAATGTCTCCCTTTGCATTGAGCTTTGAGCTTCTTACATTCAGAGATGTTGTTTATGTTCACACAGCCACATTACACATCAGCTAAAGTTTAAAATATGATATCGCAGTGGACCACCCCTTTAAACAAATCTAGTTATTTTAATCTTGAAATTATGAAAATTTAAGAGATATTGTCTGTTTTTATGAACTTTTCTGTCATTTATTTCTAATTCGCTGATTATTTTATTAATTTGATGATGTTAATATATTGCATAGACTATTTTACATACATGTATAAAATCCTTCGGCATTCTTTGAACTCGAAAGAGAGAAGCAGATGTTACCTGTCAGTGGGTGCACATGGCTCCTGAATGACATAAAAGTATTTCTTTTTTTTATTTCAGTCTTCTTTTAACAGTGTTTTTTTTACTTTAACCCACTGAAAATAAACAGTGTCATAATAAATACAAATAATATTAAAAACAAAATAATGTTTTGTTTGTCGCATATTAGAGATGCGCGGTTGGCGGTTACAGCCGCGGACTCCGCAGATAAACCGCGGATCGGGCGGATGACGTGACGAAAAATAATATTTTAATTAAATTCGGGCGGGTGGCGGGCAGTTGTACCAAAAAATTGTACAGTACAGTGCGTTTCATTTAGGCTATTTATTTATTTATGTCCCTGTGCGCCGATCGGAGACGGAGTTCACTGCTGATATTCTAAGAGCTTTATAGGGTGCTTTTCATTAGTGCATCCTCGTTTCCTTTTCTTGCTTTTTTTCCTCGTGTCTTAGCTCCAGCCCTCTAGGATGCAAGGGAAGGACGCATGGAAAAGACTCGAGGACCGAGGAATCAAATAAAGTGAAAAGACACGTCCTCGTATCGTTTAGCGTCACTTCAAAGCGTCGTCAATTAATGATGGATTTGGCTTGCACGTTTGGATTAACTACATGTCTACATTAAAGTCATTTTCTATTCCCTAATAATCAATAAAGAAACATTCATTTAATAATAAAAAAGAATAAGCCATTCAAATAAAAAGCCCAATCAGCGGATGGTGGGCGGGTGCGGTCTTAAAAATTGGTCAAAAATGTTGGTGCGGACGGATGATGAGTTTTGTGATGCGGTTGTGGATGAAATAAAAGCCCATCCGCACATCTCCATCGCATATACTGTAGACCCTTTTCAATGTGGCGATGTCATTGGCCCGAGAATATTTTCTGCTTGTAATCAAACTAATTCATAACTATAACAAGAGGCAACTCAATCATGATTTAACATTAAAACAGCTATTATAACATTATTTATAAATATGTGGACATTTTTGTGGATTCTCGGAAGCTTTGGAAATTAAAAATATAAAACAGGAATTACATTAGGACCACTGTTATTGTTTGCATCCCTCAAAATGGTCAATAGTTAACCATTTCTGTGATGTGGGTAAATGGTGTGTTTCAATCCGGTGTTGTATTGAAATCTGACTCCCCGGACAAATCTGACTCCCCTTGGCGTACACGTGCATCCGTCAGCGCCTGCAGTTAAAGTCACAGCAGTTTATCATAAACCTTTATTAATCATTTTTTCCTCAATTGACAGCAAGAACGAACATAGAAGCTTTGCCAAATTGACAAGCAGCACCTGAATGTGTTCAAAAAAATTAAAAACGCCAAACATGACGATATTACACCGCATTTTCAAAGTGAAACCACGTCATGACTATGCATATTCACTGATTATAAGTTAAGTATTTCACGATGGCCTCTTCTTTACATTTACGTTATAAAACATTTAGCTTTGCCTTCTGGCCTGTTGTTGCACACTGACTTCAATTCCATTTATATAGTAAGTATTGTATTTATTTATTCTGTTTAATTGATTTATTTATTTTAGCCTCTTAGAACTGGAAGACGTGATTTGATTTGTGTGTGTGCCTTTACAAACAGTTGGTGGTTTAAACGATTATTAAAACTTAAAAAAAAAAGTTAGGCTAAATAGAAAAACATGCGTTTGTCTACCAAACATTTCTTTTTCTATTTTAACATCACCATATAGCTAGTCTTTCAACAAATAACAATATAAGAATAATTTTAATGATGATAATAATAGTAAATAATAACAATAATAATCCTCGGAAGGAGAGTCAGATTTGTCCGGGGAGTCAGATTTCGTTACAACACCGGCTACCACCGCAAGTGTATTTCAAACCTGTGGGAAGCACTGAAGCGATAACAGAAGTTTATTTTTCAGGCCATGCAAGATTGTAGGTGATCTTTTTTTTCAGTAAAACATAAGATTTTCATCTGAAACTGCTACTTGGTGATTCTTAAGTCCTGGACACCCCAAGCCAACGGTCGGCGATTGGGCAGCATTGAGTGTGACGAAACCAAGCAAATGAAACTAGTCAAGAGGGAACACAAAAAAACCCTGCGTTTCTTAAATATCTAATGTATACGTAATGTGCATTTATATACAGTAGTCAACATTTGAAGTACATCACAACCTTTCATTAAAGTTGTCCTTAAAGTATTGAACAACACCCATTCTTGTCTTTGATCCAGTTTTTGATTCACTTCAAATGTTGACTACTGTAGTGCATGAACCTCTCTGTAGCGAGTGAGACGTATTGTAGAAATTTTACCACTAGTTCCACATTCCCATTATGGAATGACAATACGGATACTGGCACCTGCAGGTTTGGAGAGCTGCATCCCATCATGCAGGTACAGAACGTACATTTCTGCTTTCATCAACTTGGTGTGTTCAGGCGCAGCTTCACAATGACCTTCATATGAGTCACAACTAGGGACGCACAGAATTTCTGGACTCCAAAATCTGTTGGAAAATGGTATTTTCATATAAGAGAGAAAACAAAAATATGAGCCAAATATAAAGGCCATACTCTTTAAGGCTATATGTGTTAGTTTCACTCTCCCTCCAGCTGTAATCACTGCGCACTGCGTTATGAATACCAACAGTTTCAATGATTCGCGCAGTGCAAGAGCGGTTTGTTGCTTCCAAAGCAGTGCAGTGGAATGCACCAATATTTTGTGGATATTCCGCTCATGTACACATTTACTTATCTATGCATGAACCGCAAAATGCTCACTGGAAAAGCAAAGGCTGTTTCTCAATATGTGTTCTTCAGCGAAGTTCAGTTCCAATACTCAAGACCGCAAGAACGGAGGATGTGTGAAAGTTCCCGGATGTGTTCTTGATATCGAGGACGCACCGGTGCAGACTCCAGCACCGAACTCGCTCTAGAAGTCTCAGAAGTCATTGTGACTAGAGGTGGGAAGCGCAGCAGTTCGTACAGATTTATTATTAAAGTTCAGAGATATACTTATTTACCTCAGGAGTTTCCCTAAATGAGACGGTGAAAGTAAACATTACTATGAAAATATTATTAAAGGCATAAACGCATTATGGGTGTTTATTTGTTGAAATTTGTATTAAAATCTGTGTTACTTGTGATGTGTAGCATATTTGTAAAGTCTTTATGCAGAGCACATATTGTAAAAACGGGGGGAAAACAATAAATCGCTGTATAAATGCTGTAATGTTTAAATAATTTTCGGTTAAAGACGCGTGAGGGTCATGTGACCATCAGGAAAAACGCAGCATCTCATTTCTCACAGGACGCATTCTCTGTCCTCGCGGTCTTCCGAGCTCATTCTCCTGATATAACCTGGCAGGATCGGTCTCCACAAGAACACAAGTCCGTTCTCTGCGTTCTTGGAATTGAGAAACAGCCAAAGTCTGCTCAAATAGCGCACCGACAGGATATTCCTATGTTGTACACTTGTTCCTCCTGCTAGCAGTACTACTGCGCTTTCATGGCAATGTTGGTAAAATGACGCCTCTCGATGTGTTATTTTAGAAATAGAATTAATTATAGTTATTTTAAATATAATTATTAGCTATTTTATTGGCTTGTGTTTTTAAAATAGTACAATTTATTGAGTTAAATTTTAAAAGTCTTACAAAATTAGTTTATATTATTAAATTAAATAATAAATGAATACAAAGCATATTTCATTTCTATTTTCCTTCAAGTGTATCCAAACAGTTTCAGTTTCGACCCAGATTTTTCCCTAGTGATAACTCATGCTTGGACATGGACAGGTCTGTAGAGGTATTGAAAACTGTAAAACTGTGCACAAATCAAACGAGCCTGTACGCATATGAGTCAAATGAGGTATACTTAAGGTATAAGGTATACTTTTCTAGAGTATGCATAAAAGAATACTAAGTACACTTCGGGTTCAAGATTCGCATGCGCAATCTGAATTAGGATTTCACACATTCCCAGTGTTCACGTGTGTCATCATAGGACAGAGAGCTCTTGCTTAAGACTGTAGTAAATATGCTCAGTTTGGGGAGGCTATGGATTAATAGTCAATTATTTAGTAAATAATACACAAACTGATCATGATATGACCTCAAAGTATAATCATAAGCTAAGGGTAACCATTGACTTTTATTTTATGAATCAGCAAGGGTCAGGATTTCAGCTAAAAATCTATATCTGTAATGCTCTTTCTGAATAAAATAAATAAATAAATCACCTAAATGCATGGCCTGCGGGGTAAATCAAATGCTAATTTTCTTTTCTTTGGATGAACCATCCCTTTAAGTATCAGTAAATGTAATTATAATCAGGCAAAAATGAAAACAAGTTCAGACTTAGCAACAGAGACTGTTAATAAATGACCAGGGATCAGACGTTCCTGGAAAAATAAATGAGGAAACGCCTTGTACTGGCTTCGTTGCGTTCTTCTGAATGCATGACTGAACTCGCTTTTATAATGCACGTTGTTTTTGACTGGAGCGACTCTTTTAAATGTTATTTCAGATGATGAGACGACCATCATCTACTACTTACTGGTCCTCTGCTTTCTTCTATTGTGAATATTATGTTCTTATTAACCTTGTTCAGACCCCTGCGGCCGCACATGCAGCTCCTCGTCCATCAGTTCTGCAAACGGTCTCATGTGCCAGAATTTGCGACGGCTCCTTCAGGAACACCAGGAGGACGGTGATGTTGTCGCTGGATCCAGCAGATTTGGCCTGGGCCACCAGACTCTGGGCCACATCGTGTCCGGAGCCTCCGCTCTCCCGCAGAGCCTCCAGGACCAGAGCCGGAACGTCTGCATGTCGGATCACGTCGAAGAAGCCATCGCACGCCAGGAGGACGTAATCCTCATCCCCATTCAGACGGAGAGATGAGCTGTCGGCTTCATTGGAGACGTACGGCTTCTGGTCAAAGTCACCTATTGGGAATGAAAACAACATACAGTTGAAGTCAGAATCATTAGCAACCCTGTTTAACGGAAAGAACACATTTCTAAAGATAACAGTTATAATAACTTATTTCTAATAACTGATTTTTGTTATCGTTGTCATGATGAAGGTACATAATATTCATTCATCCATTTTCTTGTCGGCTTAGTCCCTTTAATAATCCGGGGTCGCCACAGCGGAATGAACCGCCAACTTATCCAGCATTAGTTTTACGCAGCGGATGCCCTTCCAGCCGCAACCCATCTCTGGGAAACACATCCATACATTGTCATTCACACACATACACTACGGACAATTTAGCTTACCCAATTCACCTGTACCGCATGTCTTTGGACTGTGGGGGAAACCGGAGCACCCGGAGGAAACCCACGCAAACATGGGGAGAACATGCAAACTCCACACAGAAATGCCAACTGGCCCAGCCGGGGATCGAACCAGCGACCTTCTTGCTGTGAGGCGAACGTGCTAACCACTAGGCCACCGTGGCGCCGTCTTTCAACATATTTATTGTAATATCATTTATATTATAGCCTAAAATTATGTTTTCAAGCGATGCTAAGTGTTGTTTTACAATTGTGCTGCACTCACCTATTGCTCTGGAAACGGCATAGGTACCATTCACCCGCCAACAGCCCATAAAAGCAATGCATCCACCCAGATCCTCAATCCTTTTCTTCTCATCCTGCACAAAAACAGGCAAAATACTACAGCGTTGGCAGAATTAAACAGCAAACCAGCATATCAATCTGGATATTAACCTGTATATTAAGTCAGGTTGTTCGGCATGTCTCGTATCGTCAATCTACAGGTGTGTTACACCGAAAAGGATTACACTTGAACCTCGATTAAATCAAGATTTATCTAATGATTCTGTCGCAGCAAACTTTAAACCTTGTTTAAAAATAAACCGTCTTAAATATAAACCATCAGTTTGATCCTGGATTTAATTTCACAATAAACCACAGTTAACTATAATTTGAAATGATGACAGAATTAAAATTTTCAGGTGAACTATCCCTTTTGCTTAATTTAATCCTTGTTGGTGCAACACGGCGATTACTGATGTACTTATTTTGCACATACTGATCTGAAGTCAGTAAGAGGCTCTCTGAGGACCGTTCTGATGGCATTGAGTCACTGTAGTATATACTCAGCATACACGGCTAATATTGATTCAGCATGTGGTCAGCAGCAGTCAGTTCTTCTGGCTCACATTTCAGCTGCTGTCAGAGAACGGACGAGCATCTGATACGACCTGTGCTTCAGTCTCTGTTGGACAGCAGCGGTTTGTAGGGTCTCGTACCTCTCGCTCGGGTTTGTGTGGGTCCATCAGGGTCACTGGTTCACCCTGGCGGACAAGCAGAGCTTGGGAGTCGCCCAGCCAGGAGACGGTGAGGAGGTCAGAGGTCAGCAAAACAGCCACTCCAGTGCTGCCGCTGCGCAGACGCTGAGCAAGACAAACACAAAAACACTATTTTATTTGTATATTTTGTACTACAGAAGTTACAGGTTTCCAACATTCTTCTAAATATCTTTTTTTTGGCTTTCAAGAGTGAAAACAAATACTATGGAAGTCAATGGTTACAGGTTTCCAGCATTCTTCTCAACATCTTCTTTTGTAACCATTGACTTCAATAGGTTGAAAACAAATACTATGGAAGTTTATGGTAACAGGTTTCCAACATTATTCTAAATATCTTCTTTTGAAATCATTGACTTCAAAAAAGGGAAAACAAATACTATGGAAGTCGATGGTTACAGCTTTCCAGCATTCTTCTGAATATCTTCTTTTGAAACCATTGACTTCCATAGAGGGAAAACAAATATTATGGAAGTCGATGGTTACAGGTTTCCAACATTCTTCTAAATATCAACTTTTGAAACCATTGAAAATACTATGGAATTCAATTGTTACCGGTTTCCAGCATTCTTCTAAATGTCTTCTTTTGCAACAATTGCCTTCATAGAGGGAAAATAAATACTATGAAAGTCGATAGTTACAGGTTTCCAATATTCTTCTAAATATCTTCTTTTTTTAACCACTGACTTCCATAGAGTGAATAAAAATATTATGCAAGTCGATGGTTACAGGTTTCCAGCATTCTTCTAAATTTCTTCTTTTTTTAAACCACTGACTTCCATTGAGGGAAAACAAATACTTTGAAAGTCGATAGTTACAGGTTTCCAGCATTCCTCTAATCATCTTCTTTTGTAACCATTGGTTTTCATAGAGTGAAACAAATACTATGGAATTGATAGTAACAGGTTTCCAACATCCTTCTAAATATCTTCTTTTGAAACCATTGAAAAATGCTATGGAAGTCAATTGTTACAGGTTTCCAGCATTCTTCTAAATATCTTCTTTTGCAACAATTGACTTTCATAGAGGGAAAACGAATACTATGTAAGTCGATAGTTACAGGTTTACAACATTCTTCTAAACATCTTCTTTTGTAACCCAGTTGAAGTTGATGGTTACAAGTTTGCAGCCTTTTAAATATTTTTCTTTGTGTCTAACATAGACAAAAAAAAACATAAAAGTTTAAAACAAGTTAAGGCTGACAGAATATTGAATTTTTGAATTAACTATCCCTTTAAATGCAAATAATTTACTATAATCAGATAGTAATTGCATGTAAAAGTAACTTACATCATTTAAATGATTTTTATATGTAAAAATTTTATTACAAATTATTATTTAGTCCCTTCATGGTTTTGAAAAGAGTTTTTATTTTTTGCTTCAACACTTGTGTTTTGCTGAGAAAATACACAAATCTTGTACAATCTTTGTAAAAATTTTTAACCTCAAGAAACCCTGGAGTTGCAAAAATCATGCAGGGACTGATTATTAAGATGCTATTATTAAAATAACATAGTACTATCAAATTCATATTCATTTTATGTAAATATTTAATACAACCTAAATGATGCTAAATAATCTAACAAATAAATTACAATTTATCAGAAATAATAAAAAATAATGAAAATTTCTAATTTATCTACACACAATTAAAACATTAAAGACATTTTTATAAGAACATTAATTTAATCATGTGACAACAAAATATTAAAACAAGGAACGCTTGATTGTCTTATAAATAATATTACGATGCAAATATGTATAAGTTACATGTATTTAATCATTTATAACATCTCCAATATTTTTAGTTTCACCATATAAAGACACTGTTCAACAAACTGAATCCGCAATAACTTCTCTTTCCAAAAATAGCACAAATCTTTACTAGTTCAATCAGTGGAATAACAGATACGTATAAACTGTGCATGTAAAATGAAGTCTTTTCTCTTGCATGGCACGGACCGTGTCAATGAAACAGAAAAAGTGCTTACTAATATCTGCACCTGTGTAGGAAGACTGGCGTGCAGCAGACTTGCACAGTTTACTTACCATGTATTTAACCACATGGGGAAAGTAGACCATATTTGTCTGTGTTTATTACAGTGTAGGAACATTAGAAACACATAACGGCTGCATCTTCACAAGGAGGAGAGGCGTGAAAACCTTTTTCCATTGTGAATTTCCACAGAAAGCACCAGCTTGACAAATAAGGGGAAAGATAATCTGCCGAAACCGATAGCGTGATAAGTGCTTTCAGAAGAAGATGCACTGCTACAAAGAAAAACAGACTTAAAGGAAAACAAATATATACTTTAAAGAAAGCGTCATAATAACCAATGGCTTACTATATTCAGTCTATTTTTCTTATTATTATTTAATTGTTTTCGCTGTTTCGCAAGTTTCTGATATGGATTACAGCACATGATATTGTGTTTGATATATATTTGATTTATGGTGTGATGGCGGATCTTAGAAAGCTGCAAAAAAAATGATTTTTTCTGGTTTATTTGATTAAGATTTAAGTGAAATTGTATCACTGCAAAAAAATAATAATAACAAGATTAAGATTTTTTGTGTATCTTAAAAGTGCTGTAGGTGATCTGCCTAAATGCTAACCGGTTAGCATAATATCATTCAAATACAATCCCTCCCGTCATCCAAAGCCATACCTCCTGATATCGCGAACGTGCACATTAAAGATGACTAGATAACTAGATCAGTGGTTCCCAACAGGGGGGTCCCGGCCCACAAGAGGGCCTCAAGCAAGCTATGTGGGGGGTTGCGTCTTTCATTCATTCATTAATTTTCTTGTCGGCTTAGTCCCTTTAATAATCTGGGGTCGCCACAATGGAATGAACCGCCAACTTATCCAGCATTTGTTTTACGCAGCGGATGCCCTTCCAGCCGCAACCCATCTCTGGGAAACATACATACATACATTCACACACATACACTACGGACAATTTAGCTTACCCAATTCACCTGTACCGCATGTCTTTGGACTGTGGGGGAAACCAGAGCACCCGGTGAAAACCCACGCTAACACTAGGAGAACATGCAAAGTCCACACAGAAATGCCAACTGACCCAGCCGAGGCTCGAACCAGCGACCTTCTTGCTGTGAGGCGACAGCACTACCTACTGCGCTCAGGTTGCGTCATATTTTAAAAAATTTTTAGAAGTGGACAATTAGGACAACGATCATATTGCCTTAGTTCACTTTGTCCCCTGGCTGACCAAAAAATGGACAAATTTGTAATTCGGCCTTCACAAAAAAAGACAGAGTCTCACCGATTCGCCTTCAGCAGCTAATAGTAATGACCCAAGCATACTGGACCCAGGTGTGAAAGCTCCAAACATTTCGGGTTGCAGCGCTAGCAATACTGGAAACATGGAATGCAGGAAATACCAAAATCGTTACCCGAAGTATGGTATTATTTTATTTTCTCGAAGCAAAGAGTCCCTGACCCAGCCGCAGTGCATTATCTGCACCAAAGTTATTGCTAACGAATGCATGAGGCCGTCCAAATTAATATGAGATTAATAAGAGACAAATGAGAAAAACTGGAGTGACTGTATTGGGGACTGCATTGATGGAGCTGCCGTGATGACCGGTGGGCATTCTGGGTTAGCAAATCAAAGTGGTTGCTCCGCTTGCCGACTCAACGCACTACAATCCTCGCACTGATTGATAAAGCATAAGCATTACATTATTCATTCATTCATTTTCTTGTCGGCTTAGTCCCTTTATTAATCCGGGGTCGCCACAGGGGAATGAACCGCCAACTTATCCAGCAAGTGTTTTTACGCAGCAGATGCCCTTCCAGCCGCAACCCATCTCTGGGAAACATCCATATACACTCATTCACATACATACACTACGGACAATTTAGCCTACCCAATTCACCTGTACCGCATGTGTTACGGCTGCTGCCTGTTTGTGTGTGTGTGTGCGTGTGTCATGACGTCACTCACTGTTTGTTTCCTAGAGGGGTCCGCCTTTGCGCACCTGCGGCGAGTTGCGCTCTTTGCAAATTGGCTATAAATATGGACCGAGATTGAGCGGAGGACACAGACTTCACTGCCAGCCATCAAGCTTCTTTCATTTTCTTTATTATCTTGTTTTTTTTCCTTAAGTCTTACTTTAATATGCTTTGTTAATTGTTGGGTTGTTAGTTTTATGTTAGGGTTGTCTATTGGAGAACGTGAGTTTTTGGATTCTTTCTTCATTTGTGCTTATTTGTTACACATGATTTTGATTTGATTTGTGAGGTTACAATAAATTTATTAGTTACATAACTTGATTCGTGTGTACTCTTTATGTTGCGTTCCCTTGTTGGATTTATTTTGTGTTTAAAAGAAAAGGGTTCGTAACA
>CAIGQQ010029922.1:114845-130776 GCA_903798035.1 Danio albolineatus | reverse complement strand
GCATGTCTTTGGACTTGTGGGGGAAACCGGAGCACCCAGAGGAAACCCACGTAACCACGGGGAGAACATGCAAACTCCACACAGAAATGCCAACTGACCCAGCCGAGGCTCGAACCAGCAACCTTCTTGCTGTGAGGCGAATGTGCTACCCACTACGCCACTGTGGCGCCTCGTATTACATTATAATAGGCTATATTATTTTTAATATTTTACATGTGTAAATACTGATATTTATGCTATTGAACTTCAAATAGGGCCAATTTAAAGGATAAGGCCTATGTTTTTCAGTTACAAATGGCCTACTGATGTTTTGCTTTTATATTTTGCATTAGGCTATTATTTGCACATAAACATATATTGATAAAGTAATAAACAGTTTGTTTGAAAACAACATTTTTTCTCATCCTCACTGCAAAATTATATGAGTGATAATATCATTAAATGTGGAGGGGGCCTTACAATTTTTTTTGGGGGGAAAAGGGGGTCTCAGGCAAAAAAAGGTTGGGAACTACTGTACTAGAACATTTCATTCGCAATTAGAAAACTTTATTGTACTTTATAATACTACAATTCAGAACGAAAAACTGTATTATTTATACACGTTTTCAGTTATGTAGTTAGCAAGCAAAACTTGTCATTGCTCTTTCATCAGTCTCACTCATCTGTCTCACTCTCTCACATGCTTTGTCCTAGAGCGACTACTGTATGCTTAGTGGTTGGCTGGTGAACTGCAGGAATTACACTTATTACTAAACCATACTGACATGCTATTTCAGACCGAATATTCAGAGTAGCATGGTAATAAATAAAGCGAGTGCGTCACAAGGTGTCGTTGATCAAAAAATGAACCAATGTGAATATAAAAAAAACTTCGGCTCAATAAAGCAAGCTAGGCGGAACAGCGCTATTTACTGATGCTTTGTTTTTAAACTTAACACAAATCTACATTATCGATGCTGTAAAAGGACCTTATAAAAACTGACAATAGTCACATCAATCTTTCACTGGAAGATTTCAGCGGCTGAGCAAAACTTCTGTGCATATAACCCGTTCATAAAACAACCCAATCTACATCAGTGTTAGCTAATTTTTAGGCTGTTTTTTAAGTCTAATAGTGGTTTTATCGTTTCACTCAATAGTCTAAGATCTTTTTTTAATATTACAAAAATAACATTTTATCTATTTAATATTACATTTGATCTATTTTTTAAGAAAGATTTTAAAATGTCTAGACTAATAATTTTCTGTCAAATAAAAAGAATTGCTAATAGTCTGTCGCTCAATCGTTGTTACTTTTTTATTGCATAAACGAACACATTTTAGGTCATTAATCAAATTTACACTACTGACCATGTATTAACATGTTCTAGAAACTATATAAAACATTTATCTCAATTAAAGGGATAGTTCACCACAAAAGTTAAAACTGACTCACTATTTACTCACACTCAAGTGTTTCCAAACTTTTATGAGTGCCTTTCTTCTATTAAACACAAAAGAAGATATTTTGAAGAAAGCTGTAAACCTGTAACCATTGACTTCCATGGTAGGAAAGACAAATACTATGGAAGTCAATGGTTACCACTTTCTAGCTATCTTCAAAATATCTTTTTTTTTGTTCAGAAAGACACTCATAAAGGTTGCAAGGAAGTAAAAGCTGAATAAATGATGACAGAAGTGAACTATCCCTTTAACCTATTAACCTACATATGCACGAGACACATTGGCCTAGAGACAGTCTATGGTCCTCTACTGCTGCCAGTCTGTGAACAACAACTACTATGACCCTCAAACACTATAGATTTATCTGAGGGCTGGCAGAGTTTGGTTGAAGCCGTATTGTTTGCCTGTATTTTGACGAGTGTCTGTTGCTCTTACCTCTCTCTTGGCTTTGATCTTGAACATGTCATCTGTTTGTGTGAAGGTGCTTTTGAAGGCTGAGGCAGCGTCTGTTTTTAGCGCCGCCTGCTGGCTCAGTACTATATGCAGATGAGTGGCAGCGTAAGTGGCAGCATCTACTCCTCCATGCCCATCAAACACAGCGTAATACTCTCTGCCCACACCATCCTGGAGAGAGAAAAAATACAGAATTATGTAATGCCATGTGTATATAATTTCTGATGTAATTAATTAGAAACAATTATTCTGGAACTTTGTTAAAGAGCTTGTTATTATGCATTAAAAAACACTTTCATTGTCTAATAATATGCATTTATTTTTACCTAATTATCCCAGCTACTACTATATGAATCGTTCAGCGATTCATTTGTTCCCAAACCCCTCCTTAGCGGATGCTAATCTGCGCTGATTGGTCTGATGACCCATTCTAATGCGATTAGTCGACTGCGTTCAGCATGAGACAGTGAGAAACGCCCACCACGGCTTAACAACAATTTTGAAGTAGTCAGAGTGCAAAGTGTATGTGTGAGCCCAATGAAATGCAATAAAGCAATGCAGTTAAACACCAGCATATGCTCTATTCTTAACCATGACACACATTCAGTATTAATCCACACAGTGGAAAAGCTGAACTATTTTGAAACGCCGCACATGTGTAGGAAGAGCTGATGGTGGCCATAGCAACGACAAACAGCAGTAGATCGTGAGCTCTCAAACGCATTTAAATCCGTAAACAAAGCGGTACGCGTCGCGTTTTCAACCTGGTTTTTGATGCGATATGAGAATATAAAGACTTTATCATATACAATACTAGCTGCGTGGAGCAATTACAAGTAACAAAAAACAAGTATATACATCATTTGCAAGCTAGAGAAAACCAGGCGGCAACCATTTTAATTGCACTTATTTACACTTGTGAACTGGAGGAAGAAACTGGTCCATAAACTGTGTACACTAAAGTACCTGTGATATCTATCTATCTATCTATCTATCTATCTATCTATCTATCTATCTATCTATCTATCTATCTATCTATCTATCTATCTATTTATCCTTCCATCCATCCATCCATCCATCCATCCATCTATCTATATATATATATATTTATTCCATGGTCTGTTGAAATTCTTGATTCTGATTGGCTGGAGGGTGTGCTATATTTCGTTGAAATGCACAGGTAGTTCAAGTCAGTTTATCTCAGTTGGAAATAAATGCGCTTCTCCCAAACGTTTACAGTTACCATAGCAATTCGCATGTGCTGCGCATGAAACCGACGAGGGCTGTTAATGTTAATGGAAATACGCAAAATTAGGAAAATACTCCTCAACTATGCCACAAAATCAAGTTTTAAGAGTTTTTCAAGCGAGAATGTAGTTATTTTAAAGTCAAATCGGCAGTTTATGTGTATGGATAGCCTTCTTTAAAAATGTTGGAAGCTCCAGGCGGTCAGCGGCAGCTCCGCGAACGGCTCCCTGTCGAGCGCGAAGCTTTATGTCGGCCAGAGAATCTCCGGTTCTACGGGGCTGGATCTAACCTCTTGCATCTCTGTTGTTTAAACGGGATATATAATTAATCTTTGGTGTATCTAACGGTCAGTTTTTGGACATTTGAACCTATAATTTTTTTCTCAGGTGTATTTTTTTGGCAGATCACAAAGATAAGTTTCATAATATATTTATGACCGTAAATAATGTAATATTACACTGATCCTGCGTGTTTGGCTGATTGCTTTGGTTTTAAAGAAGATAAATAAAGCAGAATGTTCTCCTACCTGTCCTGATATGTTTTTTCATTATGCAAAATTGACCTATATTTAGCAGCAGAGATTTCTGAAATAGACTTTGGCTGCTTCAAAGACTCTAGAATACACTTGAAAATGCGTATTTAATTGATATGGTACCTTTTATAAGATTTGTACGTAGCTACAGCACTGCACAGTTAAAAAATGAGGCAGATTAATTCTTCTAATTAAGAATATTTATTATTGTCAGCCCCTTAAATAAAAGGTTTAGCCTATTAAAATCAATTTACTTATTACATCGGTGTTATCGTATGCGTCAAAGGGTTAAAAGTGTGTTCATTTTTTTTTTACTTTAATAATTTATATATATAGATAGATAGATGTATATATAGAGATATATATATGGATACATACACAAACACACATACATATATACATGTACATACATAAACACATATTTTTATTGTTATTAGTATTTTGTTTTCTTTAAAAAAATGTAAAATTCTTAAATTCTACATAATGTTATGTATATTTCCAATAAACATACTTAGAATAAATATCTACGTAAATATTTTGCATAGTTATGTTTTTTGTTTGCATGTAATTTATATTTATATGTATTTATATAAACACATATATATACACATACACATAATAAATGTTCATAATGCATAAAACATATATTATTTTTAAAACAAACTTTTATTTTGGATGCAATAATTAATGTGATTAACAGCTGCCCAGCACTCGTTTGAAGACCAGCCTCACCTGTAATCCAAGAAGCTGGTTAAACTCTTTCAGGATGACGTGCCGATCCTCCATCTTCCTGCGGGTGTTTCGAATGGCATGAACGGAGCAGCTGTGTGTCCGTGAAGAGGGAACATCAGGATTGGGCGGCTGCTTCTGCCAGGCCACACCCACCTCTCGCAATTTATTAATAAAGAGACGCAGCACAGGTTCAGACTGCAGCACTGAAGAGGGACACAGACACACAGCCTCGTCATGATGAAGCAGAGTTTGAATAGAAACTCTAAAAGATCATACAGTACATTTAGGGCCAGATTAACTGAACAGGGCAAATGAATGAATTCCAAAAAAAAGAAGCAACAATAGGAGCTGAAAGAAGCACAGTCGGTGAAAATAATGTGCATGTACTCTACTAACACATTCTCAAAATGAGTTAAGACCAGCTTTTTGGAGGACAATAAAACAAGTTACGTTACTATAGCTAACTATAATAAATCACATTGCATATCTCACTTTACACTAAACATTTACATGCAAAAAAAAATTAATTAATTATTTTTTTTTAAATCACTGTTTATGCCTTTTCAGCATTCATTTTTCATTCAGTGTTTTATCAAGTTTTTTTATTCAAGTTTTTTATTAGCCAAACAGGGTCTGTGTTGGCACAAACTGCTCATAAATCTGGCCCTTACTGTTAAATACTGTGAAGTCAACAACATGGGTGTAAACTGCTGCATTTTACCCAAGCTTTTCAAGTTACAGGTTTTACTCTATGTTTGAATGTACTACTACAGTTTAAACACAAGAGGTCAGCGCTGTCACTCTGAGGATTATGTTGTTGATTTTCAACATTAGGACTTTCTACTCGTTCATCACTAATGTTCATAGGAAATTGCATATTTAATCATGCAAACCAATTGGGGAAGTAAAAGCAGAATCAAACAGGGAAAAAAAAGAAGAAATATTTGTCCCCAAAAGCTGGTGATGCAAACTAAAGTCTACAGACGCTTTTTATAATATAATAAATAGCCTCTGCAGACTTCAGTTTGGGCCAAAATTATATAATAATAATTAAAATAAATATAAAATTATAAATATATAAACAAATATATATAAAAAAGTAAATAAAAAATATACATAGTATAGTATAATTTTTAATATTTGTAATCTCTTTATCTCTCTCTTTTTATATATTTATAATATTTTTAATTTCTAAAAAAAGTAATAAACAGAAAAGATCTAGAAAAAAAGAAGTGAATTACTTACGAACAACTCCCTGTTCATCCTCTGGTTGCTGTTCGGGGTCTTTGGGGCAGTAGTGAGGTGAAAGGTCTTCTTTAAGCAGTTCAGTGACAGCAACACTGCACATCGCTGCAGCCAGCCATGATGGTGCATTTCTTAAAAAAAAAAAAGAAGAAAACCAAATAAAACATCATTAACAGCTCTTGAATCATTCAAATCCTTACAGTAAGATTCTGTCATTTTTTTGAAAAAAGTTTCTCATGCTCCACGTCCACGATGCCACATTTATTTGATTCATTCATTTTCCTTCGGCTTAGTCTTTATTTCAGAGGTCGCCACAGAGGAATGAACCGGCAACTATTCCAGCATACGTTTTACACAGCGGATGCCCTTCCGTCTGCAACCCAGTGCTGGGGAAACACCCATACACTTATACTGCCAATTTACGGCACGTCTTTGGATTGTGGGGCAAACCGGAGCACGTAGAGGAAACCCATCCGTACACAGATAGAACATACAAACTCCACACAGAAAAGGGTGTTTTTCATGGGTGTTTTGTTTTTTTTGAACGCTACCTTAATGTACAAGTAGCTAAAACTCATTAGCTACTTCATTCAGAGGAAGGAACTGACAGACGTGCAACAGCTTTAATCATAGAGTAAACAAAAAACAACAGTCTCCCTCTAGAGCTCCTTCATGGGTCTCCACCCTTGTAAACACTCACTCCAACGGGTTTGCGCAGTTCTCGGTCCCGCCCACACTTTTCACAGCTACCAAGCCGACCAATCACAGAGCTTGCGCTACGCGTCGTTGTGACGTGTAGTTAAATTTTTTGAGAGGTTTGCGTCAATGTTAGCATCTTTTACGGCGAGGGTTCTGCGACTGCGTGAAGGCTGTGCTGAAGCATACGCCTATGCTTAATGCAGAAGTATAAATCAGCTTTAAGCGTGCTCAGGCTCGGAAGGCAAAAAATGCAATGTGAGTGTGGGAACGAGGGGGAGAGGGCAGGGGGGGCAATCACACTCAGGCACGGTTCATGACAACAAGAACCACAATAACGTGTTACTGTATTCTAATTACATTTTTGAGACACGCATTAATGTAACGAATTACATTTTAAATTTGTGTAATTTGATTACAGTTAGGGCGACACGGTGGTGCAGTGGGTAGCACTGTCGACTCACAGCAAGAAGGTCGCTGGTTCGAGCCTCGGCTGTATCAGTTGGCATTTCTGTGTGGAGTTTGCATGTTCTCCCCGTGTTCGTGTGTGTTTTCTCCAGGTGCTCCGGTTTCCCCCACAAGTCCAAAGACATGTGGTATAGGTGTATTGGGTAAGCTAAAATTGTCTGTAGTTTGTGTGTGAATGAGAGTGTTTAGGTTTCCCAGTGATGGGTTGCAGCTGGAAGGGCATCCGCTGTGTAAAACAGATGCTGGATAAGATGACAATTCATTCCGCTGTGGCGACCCCAGAATAATAAAGGGACTAAGCTGACAAGAAAATGAATGAATGAATGAATGATTACAGTTAGTAAAGTCAGTGTGATTGCGTTACTTTCGTTAAAATTATAGCTTTTAGAAGAAAAAAAATACTTCTTTTAAATCACATTTTCCACTGCACCATCATTAATTAGCAAGCACTTGAACAAAAAGCATTCTACAACAACACTCGTCACCAAGGAAGACACCAGAGCCCAAAAACACAGCGGCACAACTCAACCTAATGCACAAAAGTGAAGAGAACTGTAGCTGCATGAGGCGGTTCACAGATCTCATGGTGTAAATATTGGGAACGCACATTGTGTGTGCTTGTATTTTCCAGGCACACCATTTGTAAACCGCGAGTCACGTGACGAGAACTGACCAATCAGCTTCATACTTTGTAAGGAATATACACATTTCAGTAGATTAATTACATCAGACAAACACAGAACACCCAAACACTGCAGTGCTATTGCATACTAAGGATGTCAATGGTTACAGGTATACAGTTTTCTTCATGTCTTCCTTTGAAAAACAAACAGGTTTGGTTTTCACAAGTGAGTGATGAGAGAATTTTAAGTTAAGGGCGAACTCCAAGTCTTTGGAATATGCCAAGCTGCTGTGATTAACCCACTGTAATGTTCTTCAGTGAATATTAAATAAAGCTGCAGTATATTTTGTATTTTTATAGGTATATTTTATATGTTTTAAAAGTAACTTCAAAGTAAAGTAACTAGTATTCTGATTATTTATTACATGAAGTAATTAGTAATGTAATCAGATTACAATTTCTGAGTAGTAATCAGTAATTTGTAATCGATTACTTTTGAGGGGTAACTTACCAAACACTGGTGCCTAGTGCAAGCACACCCTTAAAGTGCAATTAAAAGGCTTAACTTGGTTTAAAGAGTTAAAATAATTACACAAGTTATTGGACAACAGCAAATGAGTAATGATGACAGAAATGTTCATTTTTGGGTGAACTACCCCTTTAATTTTCCTCTAAATCCTGCTCTGGATGCTCACACAGCCAGGAGTAAAAGCACATTTTGCACTAGTAAATTTGTTCTGTTTTTAGATGAGATTTCACACTTTGCCTGCTGGAGCAACGAGTGGCAAATGGCCCGACCGCCCACTCAAAACAACACGTCTATCTGAGAGGAGCGTTTGGCTGCGTGAGGATGTTCATCTGATGACATAACAGCAACATGTCGGAAAAAGAAACTCCCTTTTGTCCTCCTTGACAAGAGTGATGGTGAACGTCATGCGCATCTGACCTACATCCAGACACGAAAAGGGTTAAACCTGACAAATCTGCATCTGAATTCAGCACAGCTTCCAACAGAGAGGAAATGAAGTCTAAATGTCAGGAAGTGGGTTTAACAATAGTGATTCCACAGACAGGAAGTCTGCCCTGAGAAATGTGTCAGGGGAGGGAAAAAGGATACAGAAAGAGATGCAACAAAAAACTCCATTGTCAATTTAAACTTTCAAACTTCAGCTTGGATTAGCGATGAAAAAAACACAAACAAAAGTCTTTTAATCGGCCCGTGCGGTATGTGCGCTATCTGCTGACTTCCTGAAAATGCTGTCAGGAAAACAGATGATGGTAGATAAATGGAGTGTAAAGCAAATGGGGGAGAGAGAGACAGGAATGAGAGGAATGAGAAAAACGCTCCTCCACCTCTGGTTAAAGAGGACAGGTGTGTGTGTGTGTGTGTGTGTGTGTCGCAACATTTCACACTTACTCACTCACTCCTGGGCATGTACAGTAGGTGTTTTCAGAAAAGTGGTAAGTTGAGAACATGCAAGTGCTTGCAAACGCATTCACAGCTGAGAGACAGTAAAACATTTAGCAGAACCATCCATTCTGCGGCAAAACATACATCCATGGTTGTCAAACAAGGGTTACAAGGGAATATATATATATATATATATATATATATATATATATATATATACGTAAATATGCAAATGCAAACATTTTAAGAATAGATTTATATGCAAATATGTACTTTTACTTCATTTATATAGCACAATATAACGAAGGGCTGGGTGATTAATCAAAAAGTATTTAAAATCGTCATTCCGAACCAACAATCGCTCAATCATATTTTTCAAATACTTTCTCTACCGTAGGGATGGGCGGATCCATTCTGAAGTATCGATATTTTCGATACTGGGAATGTATCAAAAGGATTGATCCTCAAGTAAAAGTATCGAACTTTTCTGTTTTTTTTATTCTTACTGAGTGATCAGAGACTTTAAAATATTAAAATAATTATAACGCCGCATACTGTATAAATATTTACTTAAATAGGAACACGAATGGGAACTATAATATTCTTCCGCTGTATCTCCGCTGATAGGTCAGTGTTACAGACACCACACACACCCAGCGCGGGTTGTAAAACTCCAGAGCGAGCTGTCAACATCATGACTGAATGTAAAGAAAGTATAATCTAGAGTTATCGTAAAAGTAATCGGCTAAAGGGAAAAAAATTCAACATTCTGTTGTTCCTTTACAAAAACCTGGAAACTGATTAAAATCAGGAAGCACAAGTGAATATTGCAACCTAACTTTAAGATTCAATCCAAAGTTCTGCTGCTTTGACCTTTAAATAAGGTGAAGAAATTCAGTTGTGCAGTGTATTAATTTTCATTATATATGCTGCTGTTTAGCCAATTATAGTTTTAATTATAATTAAAACAATTAAAGAATTGTGTGTTTTATTTATTTAATCATAATAAAAGTGAGAAACATTTAAATCACTATAAAATATTTAATTTAAGTATTGATAAGTATCGATATCGATGATCCTTGTCTTGAAATACTTGGTATCGAATCGGAAACAAAAGTATTGGTATCACCCATCCCTACTCTACCGCTTGTGGAGTCACGTGACCCTGCTTTGTTCAAGGTGCAGTATGTAAGTTCAACCCAGTGGTTGAACAAGGTATTGCACTCCTGGATCAAAACAAATGCAAGTGCAGGTTGCCAGATTGAGGACAGGAGCGAGTGACTTAAACCATGTTCTAAATAAAAGCAACGACACCGACACAGGACTTTTTGTCCAAACCAACACCACGAATTGATATATTAGAAACGGCTTCTATTTCTCCCAGGTGAACAACAAAAAACTATGACAATGGTCACCTCAGGTACACCTCATGTGCTTTATTCAGTGTTAAATGCTAACAATGTGAGTTTGAATGCCATTTTACATGACATTTATTGCTGTATACTGAAAGCAGCAGCAGATAGTTCACCTCACATCTTGAAAATAAAATAAATTATTTTAAATTGAACTTTAGGACTAAACACACATCAGTGATTCAGCATGTATATTGAATAAAGTTAAAGAGGGTTAATATGTATTAAATAGATTATAAACCTTACCATTTCATGAGTGAGTGCATATTCTGTGCTTCTGAATGGCTGCATATACATTTCTGTCGTGATGTTTTGTCTGGTGCAAACAGCCAAATTGTTCATCACTGCGTATCTCATCATGAAGTGTGTTGTTAGGACAAACAGTTACAGTGTAACCTGCTCACATAAGGTTTACGTTTGTTATATTTATATCATTTGCTAATTAATAACCTTGTGTGGAACTGAATCTGCTCATTTCTCAGTCTGCTACTGTCCACTGAAGGTCGCATTTCGGTCACGAATGCTTGCTTTGAGAGCCTTTCTGAATGATTGAAAGAAATACGCTGTTTTCCACAAAGGCAACTCGGAGTGCTGTAATATAATTGGCTAAACTGGCATTGGGCAGGTAAAAATGACCAAAACAAAGAGAGCGTTCTGGCACGGAAAACACATTTTCAAAGCAGAATATCTGACTTTAGCACTGTTTTTCAGATAAACAACTAGGTTCACTTGGCATGTTTCTGAAATATCTGCAAACATATTATGGTATTTTTATGCTTTAGAAGAGTCAAAACCTTACATACAGCACCTTTAAGGCTGATTTATACTTTTGCAGCCACATCAGATCTCTGGTCAGGTAGGACGATGGACCCATTCTTGAGCTTTACTTTGCACTACACTGAAAAAAATAATGTCTGCAATACTGTTGCAAACTATTTATTTGTGCTGAATTTAAACAAACAAATTTGATTTAATAATGTTCAACTTAATTTGTTTGTTTAAATTCAGTCCAAATAAATTGTTTACAGACATTTAACGTAAAAATAATTTGAGTAAATCCAAGGAATCAGCTTTTAATAATTTTTTCAGTGTACATTGACGGCTGAGATGGCATATTTTCCATAACATTTTAATGATTGTAATTATTTACATTAAAATACTTGTTTACAGAAGAGTTAAGAAATGCACTGTTGAAAATATTATTCACTGGATATACAAGAGTTATTGTATTTAGAAGAGATAACGCTTATTTAATACTTTTAATTATTGATTTTCACTTTTTTTTTTTAAAGAAAACAATGTGTTTTAATTTCAGTTGTTCAACAGTGATGTTCAATGAATAATCATAGACAGCAGATAGTGTGTGTTTCCTTCAATTTTAAAATCAAGTAATGCACCTTTCATTCAAAAATCTCTCACTTGTAATACGTGAATATATTTACTGTACAAAACCTGTCAGTGAACTATGAGGGCAAAATATAAGATGAATAAAATAGTCGTTCATTAATCGCAACTGAGTCAAAATGTTCAATTAATCAAGATTTAGATTTTAGGCCAAATACCTCAGCCCTCATATAACAATGGTAGTTAACCTACACAGATCAGAGGATCAACGGAATAAAGTATCATACACACAATACATAAAAAGTATAAAAAAACAGCAAGCTCAAATGACACTAGAGGTGAAGTTTCAATTTCCCCTTGAACAAGGATTCTATAGAGATTATTCTAATAGAAAGAAGTAGACAGTTCCCACAATGGAAACTGAATATTTAATCATTTTATTTATTTTTTAGCCATGATGACTGCACATAATATTTTACTAGATATTTTTCAAGATACTAGTATTCAGCTTAAAGTGACATTTAAAAGCTTAACAAGTGTTGCCAGATTGGGCGGTTTCCCACTGTTTTGAAATTGAGGGTAAATAATGGCATTGTCGGGTTGACAAAATTTTGGCAGTTTTGAAATGTAGCTTTTATATGCAACTTATTTAACAAAACATAACTGTGTGCTCCTACTCAGTTAGTAGTCACCAGTGCATAGCCCAAACCGCGTGGGCCCACCCGCAAGAGGAGGTTGAAGGAAAGTTGTATCAAAATCTGATTCCCCAGACAAATCTGACTCCCCTTCGCATGCACGCACATCACGCAGCGCCTGCAGTTAAACTCAAAGCGGTTCATCATAACACTTTTATCGATCATTTTGTCCACAATTGACAGCAAGAACAAATATAGAAGTGTTGTCTGATTAACAAGCTGCACTTAATTATGTTAAAAAGAATTTTAAAGCCCAAATAGGATGAATTTATACCCCATTTCGAAAGTAAATCATACTCTAACATTAAGTGCAGTGTGGGGGTGAGTCGGGGGCAGTGTTTCAATGAGATCTGGTTATGTTGGGGTTCTGTGACTGCTGGTGTTGGCTGCTGTGTGGTTAAAAATGATGACGGTTAAAGTAACTAGGTTATTTTTGATTTATATAAATTTAAAAAATGTAATTAATCTATTAATCTAATTATTTCATTATTAATCTAATATTTTGGGCAGTTTTCTTGTGCGTTTTGGTGGGTTTTGGACAGCATTTGGGCTGGAAAAAGTCAGCTATATTTGGTGACGCTGAGCTTAACTTGGTTAATTAAGTTAATTAGTCATTCTAAAACAGTGGTTTGTTCTGTAGACAATCGAAAAAATTCAATTTTATGCACTGTCATCATGGCAAAGATTAAAGAAATCAGTTATTAAACCTATCATGTTTAAAAACGTGTTTTAAAAAATCTCTCCGTTAAACAGAAACTGACTTGTGTGTGCACAAAACTAACCTGGCTGAAAGCAGTCGGAGGCCTAAATCCAGACTTTCGCCCTTCAGCTCCTGCAGAGAGATAATTCGGTTCGCTGAACTGACGGGCAGCGGATCTTCTGTCCCGAGCGGGTTCGAAAACTCCTGCAGAAACCTCTCAAGAAACGTCCCGACATCTCCTTTCTCTGCGCAGCTCATGCTGGGTATGGACTGAGGACGTCAGCGAGCACGACTGGATGCAAACTTGACGACGTATGAATCTACACAAAAACATAAAAGAAAAAATGGACCCTTTTCACAAGACTGTTATGACAAGTTTAATGGTCATCCGCATCTGAAATCCTTGAATGTCTTAAATATTTTGATTGTTTTTAAACACATGTACATTTATATGTATTTATGTATGTATTAAATATATATCATCTTTACATCAAATTGCATAAAACCAATGATCACTAGTGGGAGGTGTTTGTAATGCAGCGTCAATGAGCAGGACAGTAAAATTGACGTTATTCTCTCTTCTTTTTATTTTAAAACTATTGTTACATCAGTTCCTCCAGTATTATACATAGGTTAACAATGTTATCCCTATCAACATTAACCAATAGCGTGTGTCTGGTGCGAGGCTACCTATTTGATCGAACTATAAATACCGACATTTTAAATGTACTTTAATTTACCCTTCATTATTAATTATATAGGGAAGTCCTAAGAGGCCATGCATTAAAATATTTATTCTCTCTTGTTATGTCATGATCATGACTTCATTATCTTGTGATCTTGATATAACAAAAAGTTCTGCTTATTCTGACCTCCGTAAGCAAACGCCTACGAAACAACATGGATGAATGCATTCGCTTTTATTTTGACCAGGGACTGAGTCAAACTGAGATAGTTCTATGCCTTTCAGTGATTGACAATTTCAAAGGCTTTCGGCTCTCCGCCTTTATCGTCGAAGATATAGCGACCCTGAGAGTATCGTCAGTTTCATTGCCGGTCAGCTTGAAGGACCGGGACGTCTGCACGGCTATAGAATGATGGTAGAAAGGTACCGTTTAAATGGTTTGTGGCTGACCAGAGAAATGGTAAGAGATGAGCAGTTAAGTTTGAGAATAAGCAGAACTTTTTGTTATATCAAGATCACGAGATAGTTCAGTCGTGATCATGACATAACAAGAGAGAAAATATATTTTAATGCATGGCCTCTTAGGACTTCAGTAATTATATGTAAATAACAAAGTAAATAACTTCAAATAAATAAACAAAAAATAAAAATAAATAAAAAATAAATAACTCCAATTCTGAACATTCTATCCTTAAAATGTGACTAGTAATTTTCCACTTTGTGTGACAACATTCAACTTTTCAGCCACATTCTTCGCTTTCTGCAAATAGTAAATATAACATTACTTAAACATTACAGAATGTATCTAGCAGAGATGCCCAAACTAGGGCCCGCAGGCCAAAGTTGGCCATTTGTTTCCTTTGATTTGGCCCACCAGAGAGAAAATGATTGGGAAGGGTTGGGGAATGCCTTTAACAGAGACTCTCATTTTTATTTTTATGTAACCTTTTGTTTGTTTTAGCTACAAAAAAAATGCAAAAAAAATTCAATTAATCAATTTCAAATAAATGTTGTAAATGAATCATTTTTAAAAATGTAGATACTGTGACTTTTTTTTAACGCTTAAAGAACAACATTTAGAACAATACAAAAATAAAGGAGGAGAACAAAACAAAACAAAAAAAAGTCAGGGGTGTACAGAACGAAATCTATATATGACAAACATGTGCACATATACATACTAAGAGAGAAGAGCCTTGCGAGATTACAAGATCTTGAAGGTTTCATGTAAAAAACTGTTTTAATGGCTTTTTTATTAGAGCTTTGCATTATGTTGTTCGTATAATGCTTTAAATCAGTTAGTATAGTATGATAAAATGGTTTTTGGTTACTAAATTTGCATCTGTGAATATGGTACTTTGTGAATATTATCAAAAGATTAATAATATAAACTTCTTTCTCAATTTTTTGTTGCAGTTCAAAAACCAAAAAATAACATGCTGATATTCTAAACTGAAATTTGGTAATAATAATTTGGTAATAATAATTTGGTAATAATAATTTGTCATTTATGAAATTGGACATCTCATACCATATTTTCTTTGAGAACTGGCAATTCCAAAAGATATGTGGCACAGTTTCTGGCTGTAATGAACAAAATGAACAGTTTTGATCTATATCCTGTCTAAAGAAAGAAAATGTTTGACAGGGTAAAATTTATGTAGAATTCTAAATGAGATCTCTGCTCTGCTTTAAATGAGAAACTGCTCTGTTGCTGAGCGTAAGGCCCTGCAGCGGGTGGTGAAAACTGCCCAACGCATCACAGGGACTCCACTTCCAGCTATAGAAGACATACAGAAAAAACACAGTCTTCGCAGAGCACGTAGTATACTCAAGGACCCCTCTCACCCTGCTCACGGATTGTTTTCTCTCCTGCCTTCCGGCAGGCGCTTCAGGCTCCCTCTGACAAAAACCAGCAGACTGAGGAACAGCTTTATCCCCAGAGCTGTCTCCCTTTTAAACTCTGACCCCCACTGACTCTTCTGACCCCCACACACACCCCCCACTCTCCTCATAACTTATACTCCTCACAGTCACTGCACTACTGAACACTACTGAACATTTGCACATTAAAAAAAAAATTCTCTCATTTATCTGAACTGTACATACCCACTGTACATAGACATCTGTAATTGTTTATCTATCTACACACTTTTGATTATTAATAAGCAACCTACACTGCACTGATTCATTTATGTGAACTGTACATACTCACTGTACATATACATTTGTAATTATGTTTATC
>CAIGQQ010029922.1:103971-114835 GCA_903798035.1 Danio albolineatus | reverse complement strand
TAATTATGTTTATCTGCACACTTTTGATTATTAATAAGCAACCTACATTGCACTGATTCATTTATTTGAACTGTACACACCCAATGTACATTTGTAATTGTTTATCTATCTGCACACTTTTGATTATTAATAAGCAACCTACATTGCACTGATTCATTTATTTAAACTTAGAAAGAAAATGTTTGACAGGGTAAAATTTATGTAGAATTTTAAATGAGATCTCTTTAAATTTGTTTGTAATAAAGAATTTGTTAGGCAACGACCAAACCTTCTTCCAATTTAAACCACTGATGAACCCAGACCTACAGTATACATACTGTGACTTAACGAATAGGGGACAAAGCAGAAGACATCAGTGTGCAAATCAAGGCAAAGGCAGGTTCAGCATGACTAGTATCAATTATAGTTTTAGAAATTGATTTTTAATGGTTTTATTGTAATAAGTTTATTAAAATAATACATATTTTCAGAAAACTATGAGTACAAGTATGTTTAAAATATATTTTACTATTTATCTTTAAATATATTTAAATTAGATTAAATTGGCATCTTTAATGTAGTACAGTTTACTATGTTTACTTTCAGCCCACAGCTTTGAATCAAGCTTGGATTTTGGCCCTTTATAAGAAACAGTTTGGACACCCCTAGTATCTACTACACACATAGTGCACTACAACAAACTACTAACACATCCCTATGTTGATCCCCATTTTGTTTACGCAAAAACATTACAGACAAAGCCAAGCTGAGCGTCTTACTAACTAACAGCAATGTATTGCCTGCAGGAAACTTTGGTTTAATGCGTAACTGCATTAACTGCAGCGTCTCATAGTGTAACTTCAGCATGACACCTACTACTAGACAGTGCACACACATGTCGCCATTTGAAAGCAGATCAAGCGGGCCTTTAACAACAAACAGCAGCTCATTAGTTTAATTAAAAGCATAACAGAAAATACAGGCGTGCATAAACGTGCAGTATGTACCTTTGCGGATGGTTGGCGTTGATTTATTCGCAGACACTCCCTTTTTTCCTGACGAGTGCGGTTTGATGTGCTCGTACGTGAACGCACGCCCTTTCAGTCACTACACAACAAAAGCCCATCCGTCTGCGGAAGTCACCGTGACCGACAGGAAGTGTAAACACGGCGATATACAAGTGGAATGGTTGAGCGTGTGCGAGGAGCAGAAATGAACGAAGACGATCCGTGTTGTATGCAGATCGACACAGCTGCCAAGGCGGCGCTTAAGCTTCCTCATGAATATTAATAATGTCAGTTTCACGTGCTAACCAATGAGCGTCCAGTTTTTCCGTAATTAATATTCATAAGTGAAAGTTCTGCCTCCAGTGACAGGGGTATTGTATGGCGATTTCTATTAATTTTCATTGAAAAAATGATTATCTAATATGGAGTCAATCTAGGGCTATATATACTTGCAAAATAAAAGAAAGTTTTGCAAACTAAAAATAAAGTATTGAGCAAAAAAATAAATAAATAAATGCAAAACTCCAAAAATCGCAAAGCGAAAATTAAATTCTGAGAAATAAAAATTAATTTTGCTAACAAAAATAAAGAACTGAGCAGGCAAAATTAAGTTTTATGAAATAAAAATTTAATTAGCAAATAAAAACAAGAACTGCAAATGAAAATCAAGCAGTGAATACTAAGACTAATACTAAAATATTTTCAATAAATAAAAAAACTATATATTTTGCAAAACATTTTTATAGCATTACCTTTACAAAACTTGTCCAGTCAATGCTCCTTTTGATTTGCTCTTTTGCAATGCTGTGCACTTCACATTTCTGCACATTTCACTTTGTGGCCCTGATTTGACAAGGGGGCGGAGTCAAGGGAACTGGTGTTTACTGCAGGCCCGGACCTACTGGACTGTAAGACCACCCCTTTTTTATTTCATTCATGAATTAAAATATACATCCACAATCAGGAGACCAATATAGGAGAATAAATTATTGAATAGCAATAAGAACAAGAAGTCAATTACCATTGTACAAAAAGTAAGAGCATTACAGGAAAGGTATCTAACTCAAATCAGAGTCAACAGACAACAGATCTCCACATAGAGAGTTCTTCATTTTTGTTTTTACACATATGGAAAGTTTTGAGCAGAGTGTCAACTTTAACAAAGACTCGAGACTACACAAGACATGTCACTCCTATAGTTTTGAATAGGGAAAAGTGTAACAGTCAATATGGCGATGAAGCTCAGCCTACTACAGGAAACAATCTGCGATCGTTACAGACTGACATTTCGTCGGACAGAGGCTCGGACCAGATGTGTGATTTTACTTAGATTTAAAAATAACCTGTTGTAATTTATATTACCCCTGGCTTTGTTTTGTGTTTTCTCTCTCTCTTTGTTTTGCTTTGTTCTTTTATCTAATTTTGTTGTTATATGATTTATACCTTTTTTGTACTGTTGTTGAACGTTACAATAAAAAAAAGTTTTTTGTGGTCAACAAATGCACAAATCTCAGTGAATACTTTGAAATATATCCACATGAAGCTTTAAATTTGTACTTTTAAATGAATCAAGTGCTCTTGGAAACAAACGTTTTCTGGTATTGCAATCTGTATTAAATGAACACGAGGTACAGTCCATCCTGTCAAACGCACATCACATGACAGCAACTACTCAACCGCCCATTAAACAAAGAGTCGCTGTCATTTCTGGAGGAGATTCACCATCAAGACCAAATTGTGAATTCATTCAGAAGAGCAGAGCGATCAGACGAGGCACTATTTAGAGGATGATAATATTAAGAACAGCCTTGAATGAGGTTGGTGTCGTGATCTCGTTCACTTTCAAGTGCACATTGTCTCTCAAAGGTGACTCCTTCGAAGTCCACACTGGCCGAACTGAGTGTTTTGAAATGAGACGATCTAGCCTACAGAGGATAGATCTTGTCCCATAGCAACCTTAACAGCTGCTGTTAATAAGCGTTGATAAAATTTATAAGTACTTTTTGAGAGTGATTTTAAAACTTATTTTAAGCCACCTGAAGGCGAAGCAAGGTTTACAGAAGCTGGAAATATATCTCCTTTGATCCATACACATAAAAATGTAAACTGCCTACAAAATCCCTGTATAAGACATGTCATACTGTTTTTGTTTTTTAACGTGTGTTTACATATCCAGGTCAAATAAACCTAATTCACACATTTAATCCGGAGTTTTCTTTTAAAAACATTCTGCATTATCAGTACGCAATAAATCTTGGGACGTTTGAGGCCACGGAGGATCCATCCATTGTGTCCTTCATTACCTGGGAAATGAAGGACGCATTTTGAGGCTGCGTTTGAAGGAGCCTTCATATTTTTTTGCAATGAGACAGCCTTTGACGCCCTGCGATGACGCAGCACACTTCGAATGCGTCTTTCGAAGGAAGCAGCCTCTGAAATGAGACACAACTTTTGACTTCAATGAGAAAATGTGGAAAAGTAGGGATTGAAGGCATGCATTTTTGTTTATGTATAAAGAAATTCCAAACAAAATAAAAAAGTTGCAAATAAAATTCTTTATGTAAGACCATACTGTGTCTCCAGGTGATGACGTTGCTTAAATGGAGGCAGGTCCGGGCCTGTAAACGCCCAGGTTCCCTTGGCTCCGCCTCCTTGTCAAATCAGGGCCACAAAGTGAAACACGAATAATTAAACTGCAAACATTTTCGGTTTTTGCACTGACTGATTTTTATTTTGCAGTTTCGAAACTTCATTTTTCCTTTGAGTTCTTTATTTTTGTTAGCAAAATTCCTTTTTATTTCTCAAAAATGCATTTACACTTAGCGATTTTTGGAGATTTGCATTTATTTATTTTGCTCAATACTTTGTGTTTTGTTTGCAAAACCTTCTTTTATTTTGCATGTTTATGGCCCTAAATTCACTCCATAGATGTTTGCGATTAAGTGATTCTGGTCACACGCGATATTAAGATAAAACTGAATAATTAGGGGGTTTCATTTTTTATTTTTATTTTTTTTTGCTATAACTACAATCCAGAAAAAATTCCTTCCAAATTATCTAAATTTCATAAACAATGTCTGTCATTGTGGTCTTTCATTTACAACTTTTCCCTAAATAACATAACAGAGATTCATTGTACAAAAATAAGTCAATTTACTTTGATAATTGGGCAAAAAATAATATAATTTACATTAGACAATTATTTAATAACAGAGGAGTGCTTCTTAAATATGAGGAATTTTTGACCCATTACAAATATCCAATTACAGCTAAAGAATTTGCAGTTATTTTTGGAGCAACCCCCTCTGGGATTACTATGAAAGGATGGGACAATCAGTCTCCCCAGGTTGTGCCACATCTAAATGTGCTAAAAGCAGTTATTGGTACTATTTACCACAAAGCCAAATAACAAAAATATCCGCTCTCTAGTTTAGCATGAGATAATCTCTTGTCCTAATGCTGTCTATTATTGGAACAGACATATAGGCAATAATAACTGGAAAAGAGTATGGTCTTTACTTGAAAAATTCCTAATGTACAATAAAATCCATAAAGTGTATAAAATTATACACAGGTGCTATCCTACAAAGGTTTTTTTATTTCTGAAAATTTTGATGTAAACGGCTCCTTCTGTGGTCACCAAACTGAAGATCTCTCTTCTTTTTTGGAGTTGTAAATATATTAAAGATTTTGGAAAAATGAATTAGGTAAATGTTTGGTATAGTGCCTGATGTATATGTTGAAAATGGAAATGATGATTTTAGGATAACCATCAGAAAGAACATGCAGATGTTTTTCATTTATTTAATCTTATTATATGTTTGGCTAAATATTTTATACACAAATTTAAATTTTGTAAGCGTTAACCTTTGTATCAGATTTTTCTTGAAGATCTAAATCTTTCTGTCTTTGATTTCTGAATCTACTAATAAGAAAGCTGTAAAAACTGTGAATCTGTTTAAAAGATACATTTCTTTCTTGCCCACTGGCGTGTAAAGTGATATAATGTAAATGTTTTATTTTGTTTTAATAAAAAATAATGACAATAAATAAATAAACAAACAAATAATCAAATAAATAAATTTTCAGTAAAAATAATAATAATGCGAGACATAGAGGAACCCAGAAGATTGGAGTAGACTGATAAATGTCTTATTTTACAGAAAACTTTCACAATTTTACGAGGCATATAGGCATATTTTTGTTCATTGCATTTGAAGGTTTTATTTGTGTTATTTACGATCTGTTTGGTCCATGTTCTTTAGGTTTCATTTTATTCCACTAGGTGGCGATAAAGTATTTTTCAATAGTTTTGAACTGAATCAAAAGTTTTTTGTTTTATAAAAAAGGTAATATTATTACTATTGTCATTATCATTTGGTAGATAGCTATTTAAAATGTTAATTTAAAATCATTAACCCCTAGTTAACCCTTTAAATTGCACTTTAAGGTGAATACTAGTTTCTTGCAAAACAAGTTAAAAAAAAAACAGCATGCAGTCACACAATGCAAATAGCGCACCTCGTTGGAATAAGCTAGTTAAATGATTCCCCACCCATCACTGTTTGATTGACAGAGACAACAAAACTGAAGAGTGCAACTGACAGCAGCATGAGTAGTGTATCTCGTAAAGAGCATGGCAATATGTTTTGAGGCTATCATCATGAACCTGGTTCGAATCCAGTGTATGGGAACAGGGAAACAGTAGGAATCATTAATAAGTGTGTGTATTATAAAAGACCCAGATTCATAGACCTGCATTGGAGAGGTGTTATATCCAAATCATATCGTTATAAGTTTGTAGAAGTTATACAGTAAAAATACACTTAAATATATATTTTAGTACTGCTTCTGTAAACTTGAACAAGTAAATTAAAATCTATTAATTTTCACTAGTTGTATTAGTATTTTTTTTTCTTCAAAGTGTGCTTTAAATGCTTTAAAAATAAGTAAAATCTTTGTAGACTAGAAATATACAGGAAGTGCAGAATTATTAGTCAAATGAGTATTTTGACCACATCATCGCCTTTATGCATGTTGTCTTACTCCAAGCTGTATTGGCTCGAAAGCCTACTACCAATGAAGTATATTAGGTGATGTGCATCTCTGTAATGAGAAGGGGTGTGGTGTAATGACATCAACACCCTATATCAGGTGTGCAGAATTATTAGGTAACTTCCTTTCCTTTGGCAAAATGGGTCAAAAGAAGGACTTGACAGGCTCCGAAAAGTCAAAAATAGTGAGATGTCTGCAGAGGGATGCAGCACTCTTAAATTGTCAAGCTTCTGAAGTGTGATCATCGAACAATCGAGCGTTTCATTCAAAATAGTCAACGGGGTCGCAAGAAGCGTGTGGAAAAACCAAGGCGCAAAATAACTGCCCATGAACTGAGAAAAGTCAAGCGTGCAGCTGCCAAGATGCCACTTGCCACCAGTTCTGCCATATTTCAGAGCTGCAACATCACTGGAGTGCCCAAAAGCACAAGGTGTGCAATACTCAGAGACATGGCCAAGGTAAGAAAGGCTGAAAAACAACCACCACTGAACAAGACACACAAGCTGAAACGTCAAGACTGGGCCAAGAAATATCTCAAGACTGATTTTTCTAAGGTTTTATGGACTGATGAAATGAGAGTGAGTCTTGATGGGCCAGATGGATGGGCCCGTGGCTGGATCAGTAAAGGGCAGAGAGCTCGTCCGACTCAGACGCCAGCAAGGTGGAGGTGGAGTACTGGTTTGGGCTGGTATCATAAAGATGAGCTTGTGGGGCCTTTTCGGGTTGAGGATGGAGTCAAGCTCAACTCCCAGTCCTACTGCCAGTTTCTGGAAGACACCTTCTTCAAGCAGTGCTACAGGAAGAAGTCTGCATCCTTCAAGAAAAACATGATTTTCATGCAGGACAATCATAGCGTCCAAGTACTCCACAGCGTAGCTGGCAAGAAAGGGTCTAAAAGAAGAAAAACTAATGACATGGCCTCCTTGTTCACCTGATCTGAACCCTATAGAGAACCTGTGGTCCATCATCAAATGTGAGATTTACAAGGAGGGAAAACAGTACACCTCTCTGAACAGTGTCTGTGAGGCTGTGGTTGCTGCTGCACGCAATGTTGATGGTGAACAGATCAAAACACTGACAGAATCCATGGATGGCAGGCTTTTGAGTGTCCTTGCAAAGAAAGGTGGCTATATTGGTCACTGATTTGTTTTTGTTTTGTTTTTGAATGTCAGAAATGTATATTTGTGAATGTTGAGATGTTATATTGGTTTCACTGGTGAAAATAAATAATTAAAATGGGTATATATTTGTTTTTTGTAAAGTTGCCTAATAATAATGCACAGTAATAGTCAACTGCACACACAGATATCCTCCTAAAATAGCTAAAACTAAAAACTACTTCCAAAAATATTCAGCTTTGATATTAATGAGTTTTTGGGTTCATTGAGAACATGGTTGTTGTTCAATAATAAAATTAATCCTCAAAAATACAACTTGCCTAATAATTCTGCACTTCCTGTGTGTGCTGTATATCATTTATTTTAAAAACGCAGGCAATACCTTTATAGATTAATTTTATTTAAAAAATATTATATTAATGTTATTTTTTAATTCAATTATAGGTGTGGGGCCAGGTAGGGGGCCCTACAAGACATTGTGCCCAGGGGCCTCTAAATTCCTAATCCAGGTCTGTCCACTACGATATCCTATTTTAAAGTTTATGTGAAACGTAGCTGTGTGAACATAAACAACATCTCTGAATGTAAGACGCTCAAACTCCAATGCAAAGAGAGACATTGGCTGCAACCAAAACCGACTACTACTCAGTAGGTACTGCATTTGAATTTATATGTGCTACTGAAATACTCAGACCAGCTCATCTGGCACCAACAACTATGCCACGTTCAAAGTCCCTTAAATCACCTTTCTCCCCCATTCCGATGCTCTGTTTGAAGCAGATCGTCTTGACCATGTCTACATGCCTAAATGTACTGAGTTTCTGCCATGTGATTGGCAATTGGACAGGTGTACCTAATAAAGTGGCTGGTGAGCGTATAATTGCTAGAGACCAGTATTGTAAAAACAATACTTAGTTACTTTTACTAAGACAAGTATTGGATTCCATTTCTTTTGTGCTACTTTTTCATCTGTGCTTAACTTGAATTTCTTTTAATAATATAAAACCTAAAACTACTTTTGACAAATGCGAGGCCTTTTTACACACACACACACAAAAAGAAATGTGACATGAATAAACCTGTCAAAAGGAAAAATAGATTCATGTGTTTACAGATGAGTGCTCAGCTAGAACTTATTGTCAACAGTGCTGCTTTTCTGGCAAAACAAAGCACAATTTATTTATTTTGACTGTTGAATGCTTGATCCTGATTGGTTGATTGACACTCTAAGGTTTTGTTACTTTGTTTTAATTGAGAACTTTTTCTAATTTTTACAACAGAACATTTAACATTTAAAAATATAACATTTCGCCATATTGCACATGAAATAATAATCAAATAGAAAAATATAGTAAATAAAAAAACACAACATTGGGGAGGTTTACTTTGTTCCAGATTCAATGCATTCAACAGTTGTTAACAATGCAATAATCAATCCATTTCTTCCAATTTTTAAGAAATAAGTCTTTTTGAGTCTCAAAATAAATGTCAATTCTTCCATATTGATTATTTCCTTCACAATTTCTATCCAATCCCCAATAGAGGGGGTGTCATGCTTATACCAGTTTCTGGTAATACTCTTCTTACTTGCCACATTTAATATATTTACAAGGTAAACGTCCTCCTTCACTACCACCTCTTCATAGTTTCCAAGAAAATTTGTAATAAAGTCTTTTATGATATCCTAAGATCTTTTCCATTTCTGATAAAACCTTGTTCCAGAAAGGTAATATTTCTGCACAAGTCCAGAAAATATGGAGATGATCTACATCCACCTTCCCATATATTCTCCGACAAGTTTGAGGTGTGGACAATTGTTTGCTTTTAATTTTGGGGGTAATGAAAAAACGTACCAGATTTTTCCAAGCAAATTCTTTCCACCTCTGTGAACAAGTAATTGTTGTATCTTACAGGCAGAAAGCCATTTTTCAACTGGAATTTCTTCCACTAATTCTCTTTCCCATTTCTGTCTAATGTAGTTTGTGGAATCTTTTCCATTCTCCTGAAGAGCTTGGTAGAAAGAAGAAATTATTTTACTATTATTTTTTGTATAAGAATCTATAATTAGTTTTATTAATTCATTTAAGTCGGAAATAACCTTTGCTTTAAATTCCCTTTCAAAGTAATCTCGAATTTGCAGATATCGTTAAAAGTCTTTATTGTCCAAATTATTATCATTTTTTAATTCTGAAAAACATTTAAATTGTCCTTTAGTCACAATTGTACATAAAGCAGTTAAATCCTTGATTTATCCATCCCTTAAAACCGGCATCATGGAAACCCGGTTTAAAGTGCTGGTCCAATGCCACCCATCGACAATCTAAGGTTTGCAGTTTTTTTTTTTTTTTCAGATAAACGCACAGCTAAAGTTACAGTTCCACATCACTATGCTGAAAGATTTCAGTTCTTTCACAGCCTAAAAGTGTCAAAATTAAATCAAAACTAAACAGAAGGCTTCAACACAAGCCACACAATAAACACAAGACACAATATGTACACATAAAAGCACAGACACAGTCAAACTAAACGTTTATTGGCATTTTCATGTTTTTAGTTTACATTTACAGGCTCATCTTCTACTACAAGATAAGTTAAAGGGATATTTCAGCCAAAATGATCATTTACTCACCATTTACTCTCCCTCAAGTGCATTTATGAACATTTATGAGTTTCTTTTTTTATGTTGAACACTAAAGAAGATATTTTGAAGAATGTTAGAAAACAGTAAGCACTGAAACCCACAGGGAAAAAAATATTGATGTCAATGGTTTTCAAATAAATTGATTGGACGGCTAGCTCAAATGTGACACTGTTGTGTGTTTTTCAACTTCCAACAGCTTGGGGGGGAAAAAAAAGTTGAGCAGTCAGTGCTGATTGTAAGAAGCGCACTCAAAAAAAAAAAAAAAAAAAAAAAACATTGCTAATAGTGACAACAACAGAAAACAAACGCTCAGCTGAAGGGAAAAATGCTTCAATGGACACGCAGCTTAAAGAAAAGATTTGATATGTTAGAAAATGGCCTGAAATTACCATGGATGTCAATGGGTACAAGTTTCCAACATTTTTCAAAATATCTTCTTTGTGTCCAATGGAACACAGAAGAAGATATTTGGATAAATGTTAGAAAATGGTTACCACTAACCGCCATAGGAACACAAAAGAAGATATTTTGAAGAATGTCAGAAAACAGTAACCACTGACACACAAGGGAAAAATACTATGGATGTCAATGGTTACTGGAATTCAACATTCTTCAAAATATCTCCTTTTGTGTCCAACAGAACAACAAAAAATATTTTGGAGAATGTTAGAAAACAGTAACCACTGACACCCATGGGAAACAAAAAAACACTATGGATGTCAATGGTTACTGGTTTCCAACATTCTTCAAAATATCTACTTTTGTGTCCAACAGAATAACAATAAAATATTTAGAAGAATGTTAGAAAACAGTAACCACTGACACCCATAGGAAACAAAAAAACACGATGGATGTCAATGGTTAATGGTTTCCAACATTCTTCAAAATATCTACTTTTGTGTCCAACAGAACAACAAAAAATATTTAGAAGAATGTTAGAAAACGGTAACCACTGACACCCATAGGAAAATAAATAAATAAAATAAAATATATTTTCTTTTGTGTTCAACAAAACACAAAAGAAGATATTTTGAAGAATGTTAGAAAACGGTAAAAACTGACAC
>CAIGQQ010029922.1:80094-103512 GCA_903798035.1 Danio albolineatus | reverse complement strand
CTGGTTTCCAACATTCTTCAAAATATCTACTTTTGTGTCCAACAGAACAACAAAAAATATTTTGAAAAATGTTAGAAAACGGTAATCATTGACACCCATAGGAAACAAAAAATATATATTATGGATGTCAATGGTTACTGGTTTCCAACATTCTTCAAAATATCTACTTTTGTGTCCAACAGAATAACAAAAAAATATTTTGAAGAATGTTAGAAAACTGTAACCACTGACACCCATAGGAAAACAAATGCAACGTGGTGGTACACATGAAATCAAAACTAACCATACTGATGTTGTTAGATCACGCTGCTAGTTTGCAGTGAACAACTCATCAGTGCATGTCATGAAGAAATAAAAAAAGTTGCCCATCGAATCTTTAATTGAAACCTGAAAATGCTGTTGTTAGTTAAATTCTCAGATTACGTCTGTCTGAGGTAATGGGCGTGGCTAATGTAACTAATCTTTTGCGTCCCTTCTGCGTTGTGTAAATAAATCTCAACCTTGATATATCTTTTTTGTGATTTGTCTGTGAAACAACAGTCAAAACAAGAATGAGCGCAGATAAAGTCAAGCAGCCCTCGTGCACTGGCTTCTTCTTTATACACACACTGAATTTTTCTCTTTTATAACAGACATGTAAAAGCTCTACATGTAAAACATTAAACAAATGTTAACCCCTTCCTTCCCAATAGTACTTCAATGTGTGCGAGAGATACAATATAAGTGGAGAGATACAATATAACCATGTTACACTAACATGCTTAACCACGCCCCCTCCAACTAAACAGAAATGGTGAGAAGGTGTCTGTTAGAGGCATGTGACGATAACCGTTTTCAAGGTATACCGTGGTTTGGAAAAGTCAAGGTTTTCATATCGCCAAAATTTTCTGCTATACCGTTCCTAAGGTATGAGTACGATTTTTTTATTTACATTTTTTTTTAGTTTTTTAAGTGTAAATTGTAAAGACATTTGTGTTTTTGAAACAAATGAAGACAGCAGAAGTCAATGATTCACTTGAATTATTCAGCCTGACATGTTTACTGCTCCAAAATATTTTAAATGTTTCTCAAAAGAAAATATATTGTGTTCAAAAGGGAAAAGTTTTAGTTTTTTTACCCAGACATTTAAAAAGAATATATTTCAGAGCAGTAATCACAATACCGTCATACCGTGATATTTTTATTCAAGGTTATCATACCGTCAGAATCTTATACCGGCCCATGCCTAATCTGTTAGGTTGTAATAACTATCCTGAAACCTGATATTTCTGGATCAAATGCCAACTTTACTACATCCAATCAGCTTGCAGCAGAAAAAAATCAAGCCACGCCCACTGTTTTCTCATTTAGTATTCCAACAGTCGCAGCTTCTGCTTCATGCGGATTTAAATTCTTCAATATTATAAGGTTGAAAAAGTTTTTAGCCACCTAGACTTTTTTTGTTTTATTTCTAGTTCAAATATCTAGAATGTCTTAACTCAAGAAACAATTTCTAGACAAGCAAAACATATTGTCTTGTAGGGCTGTGCAATATGGACAAAATAATGATTGTGCGATTATTGGAACGAATATTGCGATTGCGATTTTGGCAACTGTTTTTGCTTTTTCAAATGAGCTACAAACACACATTCTAAATGTATTCAGTGCACAAGAAGTGCATAACAAAACATTTCACAATGACATAACATAGTATTAAGTTTAATAAATAAAACTAGTAAAACTGTCTTTAAAACAGACAACATAAAATAAATGAAGATTAACTAACCTTAGCTCTAGTTAAGCACATACTGTACACAGCAGTACTAACTGCTTGATAAACAAAACTGTAATAAACTGCCTTAAAAACAGAAATGAAAAAATAAAGATGAACTAACCTCAATTCCAGTCAGAACAATAAATAAAAACGTAAATCAAAACCACTTATTCAGTTCTCCCGCTCAACTTTGTCATGCGCGGAGTGAGCTCTGATTGGTTAACATCTTTCTCCCGCTCAGCTTAGCTGTAATTGCCCGGTGTGCTGCGTCAGCTCTGATTGGCGCACAAGAACGTGAACAAAAATCTAAATAAAATTATTAGATAAAATTGCAGCCTTGCACAATTTAGAAATTGCATGTGCTTAAATGGTTTTTTTTTTTTGCAGTTGGGATTAATTGAACAGCCCTATTGTCTTGTTTTAAGAAATCATATGCCAAAATGAGTTTTTCCTCAAAACAACCTCAAAACAATAATGTGGCTATGGGGTAAGTAAAATAATCTTGCTTTTCCTTTTGACATATGATTATTTTGCTTACCCCATATTTAGCTTGTTTTAAGAAAAAAACTCACTTAATAATAGTATATTATAAGTAGGGCCAGACAGAATCTATTTCTATTTCTGCAGAGTATTTTGTCAAAAATCTGCAGATTTATGCAGAATGATTTTAGGAGTATCATAACTAAAAGCTTAATATATGAAATAAAAAGTAATACCTTTTTAACTTTTATTTAATGTTTACAATGCGAATCCAATTAGATCCACTTTATTTGGTAAACAAAGCAAACCTGTCATATAAAATCTTTACTAAAAGACAGAAAAAATATTACTTTACAAACTGTATTGTAAATAAATCATATGAATATTTTCATATTAGTCAATATTATTACTGAAATTAATTTAAAAACTGAATAAATATAAATTTACACAAGTAAATAAACAGAATCAATGATGGGCTAAAAATCTGCGGAATTCTGCGGAATTCTGCGCGTGCAGATTCCGTTTGGCCCTAATTATAAGACATTATGTTCTGCTTGTCTAGAAAACGCTTCTTGGTTTGAGAATTTTTAGAAATTTGTACTAGAAACAAGACAAACAATCTAACAAAAGCTTTCTGCAGTGCTCTGCTTCCACTTGTTCCAAACCAAAGTTTCAAAATGATTTTAATGTTAAACACAAAACAAGATAATCTGAAGAATGCTGGAAAAAAAACTGCCATTGACTTAATAATTGGTCTTTCTTATTATGGATGTCGTCATTGTTTTTTTTCGACATTCTTCAGAATTACTTGTTTTGTGTTAAACAGAAGAAAGAAATGTATAATAGTTTACAAACACTCGAGTGTGAAGAAATGACGAGAATTGTTTTTTTTTGGATGAACTATCCCTTTAACTCTGCCTCTGGAATAAAAGTGTGGTTTAATTCATCCTTGTTGAATAAGAGTAGTCATAGTAGTCTTTTCTGACTGCAAGTTTAGAGTACAATTAAATGCACATTTATGATTAATTTGAAATGTAATATTCATTATAATTTAATTATATGATAAAAATATTATATACATAATAATTAATTATTTATTTTAAGAAACTTTATTTTAAAATTGCATTTTTCTTTATCTTCTCATTCATTCATTTTCTTTTTGGCTTAGTCCCTTTATTAATCTGGGGTCGCCACAGCGGAACGAACCTTCCAGCGAATAAGCGGACGCCCTTCCAGCTGCAACCCCTCACTGGGAAATACACATACACTTCCATTCACACACATACACTACAGACAATTTAACCTACCCAATTCTCCTATAACGCATGTCTTTGGACTTGCTGGGGAAACGGGAGCACCCGAGGGAAACCCACGCGAACATAGGGAGAATATGCAAACTCCACACAGAAATGCCAACTGACGCAGCCGAGGCTTGAGGTGAGAGAGCTACCCACTGCGCCACCATGCTGTCCCTTTTCTTCTCACAAAATGATTTAAATATCCCTATTATATTGCAATTCAGCCCTATACTGCGCTTTTAACTACAAATTAAAATTAAACTACAAAGCTTACGTTTTTATTTTCTATAATTTATCCCAATATACAGCACTTCTGAATTTTAATATAATGTATTAGAGAATTGTAAAATCATTTTATGAAAAGAAAATACTCAAATATAAACTTAATAATAAAATTAAAAGCTTATTTTATTTCATTGTATTTATATATTATATTTTATTTTATTTGTATTTTATGTATATTTACAAACTGCGGCTCAAGTTTGGGGTCACTTTTTCCTGAAATGAGTCTCTTTGCTCAGTATTTTTATGATACACAAAAAACTGTTTTTTTATTTTATTTTTATTATTATTATTATTTTAACCTCTTAAGACCCAAGCTGTTTTTTTAACATACATTTTTTATTTCTCTTTGCTATTTGGGCTTATTGGAACCTAATTAGAATAAAACCTAAGTATCATCTTTTGATATGATTTACTTTTAGAGAAAAAATATGTCCATATATGTACACTTGTGGTAAATAACACATACACACACATATTTTTTGAACATGTTGTCTATCAGAAAGCAAAAACTAATATTTTTTTGCCCATTTTGGTTAAAAATAGTGTTTGGGACATTTCATATGCTTCAAAACAGTTGCAGGATGACACTGCATGTCTGCAACAAAATATAAAACATTCAAAGTATACAATTGTGGACATAAGAGCTAAAATGTGCCGTCCACGTACAGGTATGTAGCCAAAAAGCCCTAGAAAATAATCTTAAGTTTATTCTAAAATTTAATTCAATCCTGATATTCAAGTTGCATTTTCAGCAGTGTTTTATTCTGTATCATCAACTGAAACGTATTAAACTGACCATTCTTTTATGTTTTCTCAGACCAAATGTTGTTCATGGTATAATAAAACAATCAAAATAAGTGTGTTGTAGTTTCTCTCACCTTTCTTCATGTCTCTGAACGGAGGGTTGCTGAAGCAGTACGGGCACACAGGGTAACTTTTCCCACGAGAGCCTGAAGTCCAAAGAACCAGTTCAAACTCATCCAGAGGACATTTCAGCTCTTTGTAGAGTTTAATGGCTCCGTTCTGAGGTAAACTGTAGGTCTCGTCACAGTGAGAGCAGTGCAGGCGACTGGGTTTAGCCTGAGGAGGATTACAAAATTCAATTCAATTCGATTCATCTTTATTTCTAGTTAACGTAGTTAGTTAGTTAACTTTATTTGTCCCCGTAGGGAAATTTCATTTGCAGCAGACACTCACAGAGACTTCCGGCATTTCACATTTGGCATTTATATGTACATAAATAAATCATTTAAGAACATGAAGCATCTATTTTAAATAAATATCCAATCTTCTAGCCATCAACTGAGGGAGAAGGAATTTCAAAACTTAATTGCTTGGAGTATAAATGATCATTTTTTCCTATTTCTTACATTTCTATAGAGCTCTTACAAGGTAGATTGTGTCAAAGCAGCTTAACATAGACTTTTTAGTACATTGAAACCGTGTCAGTTCAGTGTTCAGAGTTTAGGTTCAGTTTTATTTTAGTTCAGTTTGGTTTAAATTTCAGTGCAGAAAGTCCAAACACTGAAGAGCAAAACTATCGATGCGCAGCTCCACAAGTCCCAAACCAAGCAAGCAAGTGGTGATATATATTATCATATATTTGTCAATAATATTAATAAATTAATTGAAAAAACTGAATAAATAAATTTACAGACATTTACACAAGTGAATAAATAAAGTCAGCGATGGGCTAATAATCTGCGGATGTCTGTGAGCGCAGACTCCATGTGGGCCTAGATATGAGCTTAAAACGTTGACATTTATTTTACTCTATTAAATCTTGTAAATTTCTACTCTATAAATCTTGTAAATTAATTTTTAAAATAATCTTAATACCAATTACATGATTATTATGAGCATTCGTGTTATTATGAATCCCTAAAATATGTTAAGTATTATAGCATAACATTAGATCTTGCATTTAAGCTGACTTTTTAATCGGTGCACCACTGTTCAAATTCAAAGTTGTGTTTGGAAAATACAAGTCAGCATTCACCATCTTTACCCATTACTTTAACTGGTAACACTTTACAATAAGGTTAATTAGTTAATGCATTTACTAACATGAACAACACTTGCACAGCATTTATTAATTATAATTGAACATATACTAATGCATTATTAACATCCAAGTCTATGCTTGTTAACATTAGTTAATGCATCGTGAGTTAACATGAACTAACAATCAACAACTGTATTTTCATTAACTAACGTTAACTAACATGAACAAATACTGTAGTAAATGTATTGTTCATAGTTTGTTTATGTTAGTAAATGCATTAATTAGCATTAACTAATGAACCTTATTGTAAAGTGTGACCCCTTAACTTGTTAACTAAAAAAGTGTTAAAATAGGCTTTTCAGGAGGCTTTGTCTTTTTAAATGCAAATGAGTTGCTTCTCTTCGCCCCTTTTTCCAGAAGAGGGTGGGGCCTTTACAGATCATAAATCGAAGCAAGTTTTAAAGTAGGGCTGCACAATATACCGTTTCAGCATTGATATCATAATCCGCACGCCCACAACAGTCACATTGCAGGATTTCCAATGTTGAGTCTGATTTATAGTTAACCAGGAGCCACTGCTCCACGAAGCACCAAAACACATTTTTTGAGCTGTTGACAGTCATATATGTGTCCCACGCTGCTATAAACACTATTAGGACACATATATTTCACTAAAGAGTGAAAATTGGTTGTTTTTGCATTATTTCGAGCAAATTCGTTCTTCCGGTTTGAAACAAAGTTTTGAAGCCACGTCACGCCGATGAGATCCATGCGTGTATTCCAGCGTGGAGAGTGGACGTCTGTACCGGCAAGTGCATTGTGACGTCTCTGAGCGTGCGGCATTGATTCATGAGATAGACTTGGTTCAAACCAATCAGCGCGCTCTATTGTGTATGTGGCGCAACTTCATTAATATGCATGACAGCTTCGAAGACTGTTTACATGCTGCAGTGTTCACACGGCAGAGAGACGCCACGTTGTGCTTCCAAAACAAGTGGAAGAAGAAGAATTGTTTGCAGACACAGGTCGCCAGTGTTGTGTTTATAAATGTGCTCCAACGAAAGTTTTGCTTTCATTTCCCCGCTATGAGAGCGCAGCTGGACTCACGGTGGATTACAGTGCATGCGACAGAAATGCGTTTGTAAGGAACATTTTTACCCGAGAGCTTTCTGCATCTGGAAATTGTGAAATCCCAATTTGCCGCTCGTCTCCACGATCCAGTTGGTGTTGATTTTCCTGTCTCTACAGATGTGGTAAGTGAGAGAATGCTGCTCTCCGAGTGTAAACGTATAAATACCCTAACCAAACGGTTACCGTCGTGTAGAATTTTCGCCGCGTTTTGTGACAGGATAGTCTAAACACACACAGCTTTCTGACGCTGCCTACCGAGGGCGCCTAAGTTACAGAGAAATGTTGAGAATTTTTCCCTAACATACGCCGTGCGATATCAAACACTCCATTAAATCTGCTCTCCTCCAGCAGATACTCACATTTAATATCTCGTTTGTCATGAGGGACACGCAGGAAATCTTCCTGAGTGACAGTACCAAACTGCAGTTAAAGTGGACAAATTAATAATTTGGCAAATAATTTGATTACTGATGTCAATGTAAACAGTCACTGTCTTTCTCCCCTGCGCATGTGTTTGTGTGTTGCCTGTTTGAAAATGAACACGTGCCCGAATGGAAACTCCCATTTTTATGCAAAACCTTCCCTCTTTCCCTCCCCTGACACTCCCACCTAAACAGAGCTGGACACACCCACTTTTCTGAGCTTTTCCCGACTGTAGGTGTGAAAACACCCTGCTGAGATAGGGGGGTTTCATACTATTTCATAATAGTATGAAAGTTTCTCAGTTGCATGTGTTTTTAAGGCCTGTGATTGAGCATTTCAAGAGAGTTTATAACAGGGGTGTCCAAACTACGGCCCGCAATCAATTCAGTGGCAGCCCGCGAGGCTTTTTAAAAATATTAATAGAATCTGGCCGCTGTACAAAAATAAACGTAAATCAATAAATAACCACCGGGTGTCGCTATCACGTGCCTTTAATTAGGCAGCATTGTCTGTTATGACATAAAACGAACCGATCAAACGGAGGGAAACATAATTGATAACCACGTTTTGGTGAGCCATAGCACAACCAAGAAAAAGGAAAATCAACAGTGAGTGCAGGAAATGTCGGAGTTTTACAAGAGTTTGGATTCATCCAAATTTGCCCTGATGAAACGCCATTCAAAAAGGATGATGAGTCTGTTTGGCTCCTCATATATATGTGAGCAAACATTTTTATTGATGAATCTAAACAAAGGTTAATTGAGAACCAATCTAACTGACAGCCACTTCTGTGATTTGCTACATATATCTACTACACGACTCACTCCTGACTTGGCATCAATTCTGAAATCGAAAGCACAACATCACGGTTCACATTATCAGAGTTTATGGTGAGTAAAATATATATTATGATTTTAAAATGTAGAAAATAATTCCATAATAATTCCACGCACAAAATGAGGATGTTTGGAGGCGTAAGAAAGATTAATTTTATTTAATTATTTATACAATTTTTAAAATTCTTATTCTTATTTTTTTTTGTCTTGTTTCTAGTCCAAATGTCTACATTTTAAAGTGAAAATAAGATTATTTTAATTCTCTATTGGCTGATATCGAAATATTTATTGCAGAAAGATAAACAAATCGTAACATCAGTTATTTCCTATATTGTGTAGCCCTATTTTAAAGCCTGGTCTGACGTCATTCAGTACATTTGGATGGAGAAAAACAGCACTCATGCAAGCAGTGGTCATTGTAGCCCATTCAACAGTAACATCAGACCATAAACCAGCGCTCTAATTTGAATGGTGAATATTCATGAATAATTTATCCGTTCAGGTAAAAAGCTTAAATGCTGAAGGTCATTTTCAGGTGCGCAAGTACAGGTAAAGCGAACAAGGGATAAGAGTCTTACTAAAAGCCCAAAATGCAGAAATAATCCACGTCATTCACAGAAATAGGCCCCTACCAATGCTAATTATGATCAAAGTTCATACAGGGAATATAAATGTCGATGCATATTCATACTCATCAATGACTCATCAAACATTTGGCTGGGTTTCTCATTGTGAATATTCAACATAATAGCATTATAAAATAAGATAGAGAGGTCAAAATGTTGGGGTCAGTAACTTTTCTTTTAAAAATAAGTATTTATTAAGTAAGAATGCAGTATATTCATCAAAGGTGACAGTAATTAGATTTATAATGTCAATAAAATATACATTTCAAATGTCCTTTTGAGCTCTGTTTTCATAAGTACAAAGAAAATATAAATGTAATGATAACAGCAATTGTAATATTAAAAGTATGCAGTTTTTACAAAAATATTAAGCAACACAAATGTTTTTTAACACTAAGTACACTGAAAAAAATGTTGCAAACAATTTGTGTGTTGAATTTAAACAAACAAATTAAATTAAGTAGTTCAACTTAAGTTAAGTGGTTGTAAACAATTGATATGGGCTGAATTTAAACAAACAAATTAAGTAAATCCAAGAAATCAGAGTATAATAGCATAAGAGTATAATAATAATTCAGACACATCAGAGTGACGCCTAAGGGGCCGTTCAAACATTACATCTAAAAGCGGAAAGCGATCTTAGAGTATATTTCTTCTGTTTTAACACCCAAAAAAGAAATTCTGAAAATGTTGTAAATGGTATTCTTTCCTACTATGGAGGTCAATGACTACCAACATTCTTCAAAATATCTTCTTTTATGTTCTAGAACAAAAAAATCATAAAGGATTGGAAACACTTGACTTCAAGTCAAGTGAGTAAATTTTAATTTTGGGGATCAAATTTCATTCATTTAATTTCCTTCAGCTTAGTGAAGGTGGAACGACTCCAGCATGTTTTTCCAGGGGTGTAGATTTAGCATGGACGGAGGGGACACGTCCCCACCAATATCCATCAACTGTTGAAATGTCCCCACCATCAATTTAATTCACTTAAAATAAATAATTAATTATCAAAATAAAAATAAATATTAACCTAGACATGCAGAAAGGGTTAAATCACGTTCTCTCCTCGAGTCGCACCGGCCCCAAACACATATGAACATTGCTACAAATTTATCATCATATATCATTATTATTTCTTTTTTAGAAATCTGTTAAAAACTGGTTAAAACTGAGGCCTACAGGCAAACAAACTGACCAGCACATTCAACTTTACACAATATAAAAGAAAAACTCTAACATGATGATATATATACTGTATTCACCCGTCCCCACCAATGTCAAGCACAAACCTACGCCCTTGTGCTTTACACAGCGGATGCTTTTCCAGCTGCAACCCATCACTGGGAAGCGCCCATCCACACTTGCAGGTGAATTGGATTCACATTCGCTTATTCAGTACGGCCAATACAGTTAATCCAATTCACCTGTACCGCATGTCTTTGGACTGTGGGGGAAACCGGAGCACCCGGAGGAAACCCCTGCCAACACGGGGAGAACATGCAAACTCTACACATAAATGACAACTGGCCCAGCCGGGACTCGAACCAGTAACCATCTTGCTGTGAGACGACAGTGCTAACCACTGAGCCACAGTGTTGGTTGCAAAATTTGTAACTGATAAACATTATACGCTACCACATGCTTTTAAAAATACAGTAATTTTGTAATAATGATAACATTTACAGAATAAGAAAGCATTTATAGATTTTTAGGGCAAATTGACAGACCTGGATGTACTTCATGAAGCGATGGCACTTGCCGCAGCGGGACAGAGGTTTCCCAGTAGCAGCGATTGGAGAGAAGGACACCTCCATCAGCTCATCCATACCTGTTCAAACATTTACATTAACTCACTAGACAAAATAAATGACACATTAATCAGTGATTACTAGTTAAAACATTTCATTCTCATCTTACACTGGTGAAACTAAATATCTTCTGAAGTGAAATGCAGGTGTTCAGCTCTGCTCTTTGAAAAAAACGAACGTTGCGGTATTTTTATTTTCTGCTAAATAAGAAATAATATAAATGAAATTAAATTATAAATATCAATACAGTTATTCACGATAGTAAGACAAAATTAAGTGAGTTTTTCCTTAAAACAAGCAACATTTTCTGTCAGTGGTGTAAGTAAAAGTTTTCGGTTTGAATTGAGATTATTTTACTTATAATCCTGGACCAGGCCGTATCCTGAGCTGATGTTGTGGTGGCAATGGAAGAATGGAGAGCATGAGACTGATTACTGAAAGACCACAGTGACAGAAGAGTCTGAACACCAGCCGGAGACCTACTCACACCTGCAGCTTCTCCAGGATACGCCGACTAGACTGTAGCTCTGCACAAGAAGTTTGGCCAGAGGAGAAACGGTTGTGCCCAACGAAGCCTGGTTTCCCACAAAGTTTTTCCTTCACTTTCATCAGTTGGTGAAGTTTGTTCCTTGCCACTGGCTTGCTTGGTTTGGGACTTGTGGAGCTGAGCATTTATGGATTTGCTCTTCAGTGCTTGGACTCTCAGCAGTGAAAATTAAACCACACTGAACTGAACATCAACTCTGAAAACTGGACTGACATGTTTTCAATTTCCTAGAACTTCTATGTTAAGCTGCTTGGATAGAATCCACATTATAAAAGCACTATAGAAATAAAGATGAACTGAACTGAATACTTATTTTAAAGAAAAACTCACTTAATATTGGCCTATTTCTGAAGACACAACAATATATTTTACTTGTCAAGAAAATGCTTCTTGATTTAAGAATTATTAAATATTTGGATTAGAAACAAGACCAAACTCTGAGTAAGAAAAGCTGTTTTTGCAGTGTAAAAGAATTTCTATCTGATAGTTGTATGATTGATTTTAAATACTGTATAAAAGTACAGATAAAAACTTAATACCCGTATAGTGAAAGTCAGAATTATTGGCCCCCTTGTATATATTTTTCCCCCAATTTCTGCCAAACGCAAAGAGAATTTCTAAACCTAATAGTTTTAATAACTCATTTCTAATAAATAATTTATTTTATCTTTGTCATGATGACAGTAATAAACTCTATTTTCTATCCTCAACTCAACTTCTATCCCTACTCATTACAATGTTGCCATTTTCTTAAAGAAATATCGACAAAGTTACAATCATTTTCACTGACAAATTGACGTGTGCAATCAGCCAGTTCCATAAAGAAACACAAGACCAGTCTTAGTTGGAAGAAAACAAATTGACAAAAAATACCATCCAGTATTTTCTGATAATATAGCATAACAAGATTTACTAGCTAATTAAAATATAAATAATAATACGTTTTTGACAAGCAACATTGGGTAGAAGTAACGTGAGCCAAGTCAGTGAGTTTTATCCCAATGCGATTTTACAATTTTGAGAATCAACATAAACAAAATCTACTGTAACATCGACTCTTGTGTTTTGAGGACCTCATAACAGTCTGCTTCATTTATTTTATGGGAATTAAGGCAGGCCAAGTCTGTAAACACAACCCTCAAGTACTGTTAAAAACATATTTGTTGACACCCCCTCCTCACTGCAGTTATTCATTTCAGTTATTCATTTCATTTCATGATGACAGCTTAAAGTGACATTTAAAGTCTCAGGTTAATTAGGCAAGTTAGTGTAATTAGGCAAGTTGTTGTATAACGATGGTTTGTTCTGTAAACAATCAAAAAAAAAATTGCATAATGGGGTGAATAACATGGTTTTCAAAGAATTAAACTGCTTTTATTCTAGCCGAAATAAAAAAATAAGACTTTCTCCAGAAGAAAAAATATAATCGGAAATACTGTGAAAAATTCCTTGCTCTGTTAAACATAATTTGGGGCATAATTAAAAAAAGAAAAGAAAATTCACTGCAGGGCGAATAATTCTTACTTTAACTGTATGTGTGACTTTACCTGCGATGGAGTCCACAAAGTAGTGGAACTTCCTCTTGAAGATGTCCAGCGTGTGCTGTAAGACCTGCTGGAAGTTTGCTTTTCCTAAAGCTATCAGGGTCAGCTGCTTTTCAACTGCGCTACGGATCGTGGGAAGAACCAGATCTGCGTCTAAAACATGTACAGATGAGCATAAACGAGAAAAGATCAGCATGTACATAATTATTTATCCCACTTACTGTACACATATTACAGATACAGTTCAGTAAACGCTAGAATTGCAACTACTAAGCTGCTCGGCTTGTAGACACTACAACCAGTAAAAAAAAAAAAAAAGAATCAATGTTTGCTCTTACCAATCTTATAGTAACCATGAACCAGAACAATCCCCAGATTGGTGGGTTTGAGTTTGCGTCCACTTTCAACCGTCACATAGTTCCTCTGGCAGATGTTGTTTATGTGGACGGGGATGCTGGCATCAGTGCCTGGAGATAAAAACTTTTTTTAGCAGTCCATATAATAACTTATTTTGGGAAGATGTGAATGCTCTTTAGATTTATTTTATTCTGCTTCACTTGGGCGAATTGCTAAATAGCATAAAAATACGAAGGGTATTAAGAAAATTATGAAAACGTCAAATTGTAAAAACTCAATGCTTCTGGAGCTGTAAAGCAACATATTTAAATGATTTCTGAAAATGCTCCTTTATCGTCAGATAAAGTCATCTGTCATCTGTTTCAGGAGGCGTGGCTTTGGACGGCAGGGGAGGAACAGAAGCTGTGTCTCATTTTAGAGGCTGCATCCTCCGAAGGAGGTTAGTCCTTCGAAGTCCATGCAGGCCGAATTGAGCATTTTGAAACAAGACAATCTAGTTTACAGAGGACAGATCTCGTCCCATAGCAAACGTAACAGCTGCTGTTAATAAGCGGTGATAAAATTTGTAAGTACATTTTCAGAGTGATTTTAAAACTTATTTTAGGCCACCTGAAGGCAAAGCGAGGTTTACAGAAGCTGGAAATATATTTCCTTTGTTCCATACATGTACACATATAAATATATACTGTATATAAATTCACTTTTTACTAAGACATGTCATACTGTTTTTGTTTTTTAACATGTGTTTAGATCTCCAAGTACAATAAAACCTAATTCCCATATTTAATCCGGAGTTTGCTTTTAAAAACATCCTGCCGTTATCAGCGCGCAATGAATCTTAAGACATTTGAGGTTGCAAAGGATCCACTGGTTGTGTCCTTCATTACCTGGGAAACAAAGGATGCATTTGGAGGCTGCATTTAAAGGAGCCTTCAAATATTTTTGAAATGAGACAGCCTTGGTCGCGCTTTAATGATGCAGCGCCCTTAGAATGCATCTTGCAGAGAATGCACTCTGAAATGACACACGGCTTGTGTTTCAAAGATATTATGCTAAGCAGTTAGAATTTTGGCAGATCAACTGCTGCACTTTAAGTCTGTCTGAGGTATTGGGCGTGGTTAACATATGTTAACCACGCCCCTCCAACAGTCAGTTTTGACAACCACCAGAAATGGTGAGGAGGTGGTGTCTAGTAGGTTGTAATAACTCTCCCCAAACCCTTTACTCCATCTTTCTGAATGAAATGTCTACTTCACTACATCCAATCAGTTCACAGCAGAAAAAAACAAGCCACACCCACTGTTTTCTCATTTAATACTCCGTTTCTTTCTGCTTCTGGTTCATGCATATTTTAATAAAACAGTTTTGACTAATAACAGAAATCATATCTGTTTCTCTGAACTCTGTTTCTATCAACCCCCTGTTATTGGTTTAAAATGTTTAACAATAAGTTAAACAACCAATCGTAACAGAATCAAATGTTCCCAGTCACATTTAGCAAATTATTTTACATTAATAATGACTTCGGTTGTCTGTAAATTATACATTAGTTTGTATATCGTTCTAGTATAAGGAAAATCAATGGGAAAAGTCCTTGAAATGTTCTCACGGTTCTAGAGTCAAATAGCTGTGATGTGAATTCTTTGCTATTGTAATTAAATTTGCAAATGTTTTAAAAAACTGTTCATGATGTCCATTTGCATTAAACAGACCAAGTTGATGTGAAATACTAATATCGGAAGAGCATATTGGATAAATATATGGTTTTACGTGTCTAAATTGGTTCTCTTTTTTTAATCGTTTGGTTTCAGATGTGAGCATGAATGGTCATACCGATGCCGTGTTTCTCCATAAGCGTAATGAGTTCAGCTTCAGTCAGGTAATCTGGAGGATTGGTCTGTTTCTCCAGCAGTTTAATCTCATCCACAGTAAACATGTCTCCTCTCTCACACACCGGCAAGGCCTCCTCCAGCGGAATACCCTGCCAGGGCATCACCTCCGTGTAACCTGAAAGAAATATTAAAGGTATAGCTCACCCAAAAATGATCATTTCCTTATCATGTACTCACACTCAAGTGGTTCTAAGTACTTTCAATAAGTGTGGGAAGCTTGTATAAGGTCTCCACTGGAGTATTTTTTTTAAATAAGGGAAAATGCACAGACCAGCAGAGATGAGCGTTTTCCCACTGCACGTGAAGCCCTCTGTGGCGATGCTGAAGGAAATGGTGGTCTGCAGGTATTTGCAGTCGGGGCTCACCGTCGCTATGAAGTGCCGTGTGATGTAATCGTAAAGACGCCAGCCATCACTGCCTGCACAGAGATAAAGACAGTGTGTTTTATATTTCTGCTGCTTTACAGATTTTATTATAAATTTATAATGGATCAGTAAAGATTTGCTTCTAGTATTTGGAAGTTTTAGTGGAAACAGTGCTACAGCTTTCAGGAATCAAACAGCATTTAGCCACTTGTAACATTATAAAACGCCCTTTTGATTAGTTTAATGCAGGGGTATTGCCAGACATAAAGCTCTACTAGGGCACAGCTCCCTAGTAGAGAAAAAAATTATATAATTTATATAATTATAAGTATTTCCCCATATTTCTCATGTATTATTTAATCTTAAAAACTCACTGAAATTAATAGAAAAATGTCTGCAATCACTTTCTTTCCATTAAAGCTGTGCGTAAACAGACATGTTTACATAATAATAAGAGTATTTATCTGTTCAAACCTTTGAACACACCCCCAAATATATCCTAAAGTGTCCTGCACTTTCGCTTCTCTTTAAATGGCGTGTACATTCGCTGATTCAGAGGTTGCATATGAAGGGGGTTGATCGATGCACAGCTTTAATGGAAAGAAAGTGATTGCAGATATTTTTCAATTAATTTCAGTGAGCTTTCAAGATTAAAAAATACATGAGAAATATGGGAAAATACTTAATGATAGGATGATAGCAGGATAAAATGGTAAAATACAGGAGAATCCCGGCAAAAACAAGAAGGTTGACATGTATGAAGAGAACAGGAAGTGTTTGTGGAACAACAGTTTTGCGAGGGATTGCAAAACATCTTTGTAAAGGAAAGTAAAAACTTAAAAATATATATATATTTAACTTAAAAATATATATATATTTTCCTATCAATATATATATATATATATATATATATATATATATATATATATATATAAACACAAAAATAATATATAATTATAAATAAATAACTGTATTGATGTTATTATACAAATATTATTCTAAATAAAAAACAGAAATTAATCCTAAATGTAATTGAAAAAACTGTCTAAAGACACAACTGAAAATGAACTGAAATCTTTTGCATGAATATTAATTTAATTCGAATGAATTTCTATAGACAATTTAAAAGAATACAAAAAAACTGTTTTCTAGAATTATCTGTTGTGTGTTGTCTTAGACCAGACTCATGACCGAGAATTAGGTTTATTAAGTCTTACCTCCCTGACTCATTATCACTCCTTTTTGCTTCATACAAAACGCCATGCTTAGTCTAAATAAGATCACCATCAAAATATTTTAAATTTTGTTTTGTTGACTTGCAACACTCACTGCATGCCGACACCTCCACATAAAAGACTGTTATGCCAGTTGCACAACGCATGAGCGGCGAGGCCGTTTTTTTCGGCATGCATATTCACAAACGGGACTTTTATCTGCAGCAGAGCAGCACATCAGAGTCAAGCAGGATTGGTGATTGAGGCACGCGGGTATGCTTTTTTTCTGCGCACATGCTCAGTTTGCATTTTGATTAAACTACATTGCTTTCACCAGCGTTTGTTCGGTTGCACATAGAGATTAATGTCATTATTTTGGGATCACCACTTTTAATAAATACACTTGCATATAAAGTAAATCGTATCTCATAGCATTTACTGGGGCACTGGAGATTTTTACTGGGGTACGTGCCCCAGTAAATGGGGTCTGGCGACGCCCCTGGTTTATTGTGTCAATTTAAATAGCTGAATAAACTACATCAAATCTTAATGTATAAATTTGTTTTATAAAAATGCATAAACAAAATGTTGACCCCAATTTTGCTACCTTGATGTTTACATTGTATGTTCCAAGTTTAAACAAAAAGATTATTAAAAAGATTAAAAACAAAAAAGAAATATTAAACTAAATTTATATGTCTCAGGACCATGGATCTTGTCCTGAAATGTTGTACATGAATCATATGGACCTGGGTGTGCTCCTTTAATATTTCTCCACCTTTCAATAACAGAAGTGTAAACATGAAATGTGGAAGTCTGACAGTCGTACCCAGCTCGCTCTCAGAGGCTGCTCTCATGGGTGTGATTGGCGGATGGTCTCCAGCATCAGCTCCTTTTCTAGGCCTGTTTATGCCCTCAGAGAGCAGAGATTTTACCTGCACACAAAACCATTTTTCAGAAGATAAGATTAATCACAGCACATCACATAAATGACAGTAAAGGATTAAATACTAAATAATAGATCCAATAGAATAGAATATAAATGTAAACAATATACAATAAAATAGAATAAACATGTAAACAATATAATAAAAGATATAATCTAATAAATTACATAATATAATAAAGAAATTATACTTAAAATTAAACAAATAATACAATAATATTATTTTTTTTGTAAAAATACAATAACTTTAACATATTTTAGTTTATTTATAATATAACACTAAACAGGGAGGATACACCAATATGGAAATCTTGGCTGATAGTAATTAATTAGTAACACCTTATATTAAGAAACAAATAACAGTATATATACTATGATTATACATAAAAATTCCAACTGAACTGATTTTATTGTAAGGCCTTAACTACTGAAAACCATGAACTTGCATCTTTCCTTTCCTAAAATCACTTACAAATTGCAATTAAGAAGTCCTCTTCCTACTGCGACAAACTATTTTAAAGTGTACATCTGCTGAATGCAACAGGTCAAACCATGTGAAAGACACCAACCAGCAGTAAACAGGCTGAAGTTATTCAGAATTTATCAGCCAATCATGTATTTCCTTATTTTCATTTACTATCTAACTGACACTGACAACACAGCAGGCAAAACTGATATATTGTGCAACATTAATACCAATCACTTTTTTTTTCATTTTTAACACCATGAGTTTTTAACACACATAAGACGATGGTTAAAAAGGTGGGAAAATGATTAATTAAAAGACAATACTGCTCACCGTTTCACCCCAGAAGGTGCTGTTGGCCTGCTGTTTGAGGGCGCCCTTCAGGTCGAAGTTTTCAGGGTAATGTGTGGTCTCTGTGCGTGGGTAGCTGATGTAACCCTGTGTGTAAAGACGCTCTGCTATCTGCATGGTGTGCTGGGGACCCATTCCTGAAAAATACACAGATCAAATTGTGTATTCGTTAGCATTTAAATGGCCTTTTAAAACTTATTTTAATTTTGGGACCTTTAATTAATATATGCAAAAATCCATTTGAGTTTGGAGGTTTGATCCTAGATTTCAGGGGAAACACAATATCCATATATGGTGAACAGATTTAATTTAAGATGGTCAATCATACTTGCTTGTAGCATGAGAACAGACTTCACTGGTTCTTAGTGAAAATCGAATGTCATGAAATAAAACCTGGACTTACTACAAGAAATATTGAGCAGCATGAGTGATAATAAAATGCACAATCGATTTTAGTTTGATGCACTTGAGCTCAACCACTCACAGGCAAAGCTGTGATAATAACAAAATGCTATTGGCTGTTTTTCTTTTAAAAAAAAGAGGATTTACTATATGTCCTGCCCTGTCTTCATATCTCAATTGAGATTACGTGAAACACTGAATAAAAAAGGCCCATTTCAAAGCACTTCACGATAACTTTAATGTTTCAATAGACTTGCAATAGAGGAAAATTTATCAAAATTAATACATTTGGAAAATATCATGATGATATATAAAGGTGAGAAAATGAAGACTGAATCTTTCATTTTTGGTGGTAAAATAACCCTTCAAGCTGTATTTATAAAGCATCTTCATCATCATTTCTATTGCTTTTTTGATTTGTGAATTGACTTTAAATATCAAGCTCCTCACCCAAAGCAGAGCTGGCCACTCTTAACATCTCCACTGTATTCAGTGCAAGAGGTCTCTGCTTGGCTTTTTCTTTCTTAGTCACCGAGTCAACCTGCATGGAAAGATTCATACGATTACAACTTAAAATGTTCTAGATTTACTAGCACTAATACACTTATAACTAAAAACCAGCTTACTGAAATAACCTGTTGTCCCAGTTTATATGCAATATAACTCAGCAATGCAAGCTATTTGTGTTCATAAGATATTAATAAATCTGTTTTTTTTGTCCTGTAGTTACTTTGTTATATTCACTGTCATCTTTAATGAATCATTAAAAACTGAAGAAAAGTACTGTCAGCAGCAAAATAATAATAATACAGTTAAAGACAGAAGTATTAGCTATTATTACCTTATTTAATTCATTTTTAAATAATTCCAAAGTTATGTTTATACAAAGACTATAGGATAGACAAGACGTGTCACTCGTATAGTTTTGTATGGGGAAATTGTAATGACCAATATGGCGCATGAAGCCCCGCCTTCTAGTAAAGGAGCCAATCTGAGATCGCTATAGACTGGTGTTTCTCTGGGGTAGAAGCTCAGACCAGACTTAACTTTCTGCAGATTATATGTAAATTTAAGGTTTAGAAATAAAATTAAAGAGACAGTTGTTGTTTAATTTTATTAGTGATTCCTAATATGAAATTTAATCTTAAACTTGGCGAGCAATTTTGGAGAATTTGATGTTACCCTATTCAAACAGAATGCCCGAGCATACTGCCAGAGTGGTGTTTCAAAAATAGCTGCCAAGTGAAATGACTTTCCTTAAAGGGACTTTAATTCAACAGAGCAAGGACAGTAAAAATGCTAAGGTCAATATTATTCGTTAAATAATTAAATAAATATTCCTCGTTAAGAAATTATGTTTGGCCACAGAACAAACCACTGTTGTCCAATGACTAGCCTAATTAACCTACATAACCTAATTAACCTAGTCAAACTTTTTTTTAAATGGCACATTAAGCTTAAGACTATAAGAATACTTCTGTGTGCACACAAAAATAAATTAATGACTTCAACTGTTTCTTCTCCTCAGGCCCCGTTTACACTAGTGCATTTTCGTTTTAAAATGTATAAGTTTTGCTATGGTTATGCCATCCCTCCACACTACGCCGGAGTTTTTAAGCCGCGAAAACGGAGCGTTTTGGAAACACTGGAGAGGCCGTTTTCATTCTAAAACGCTGCTGCTCCGTCTCAGTGTGGATGAGGGAAAACGGAGACATTTGAAAACAGAGGCGTGGCTGCTGAGATCCGCTACGTGATTGGGGCTTTTGGGTCATTGCGTAACCTTCCCTTATTCGTCAAGCGCACATGACTAAAACGACACCGGCAGACAGCAGACCAGCCTTCACTGTAAACACTGTATTTTCGATAGCCATGGATGTTTTATATTCATTTGTTACTTTAAGTAACAACTCGACCTCGTCGTCTCTCCTCAAAAAGACCTCTCTTGCTTTCTTTACCATCGCGTTCATCGTTCAACCAGCGTTTGTTGACTAACAATAACCAAATGCCGAGCGAGACACGTGCTTCCTGTTTATACTTGAACGCACATGCCCAGAGTGCGCGAATGGTCACGTGATACACGTTTCTGGTGGAGTAGTGTGGAGGGACATCTGTTTAGAGACGCTGGGTGAAATGCTGGTGTGGACGCGAATCGTTTTCATGCTACACAGTTTTGAAACTAAAATGCACTTGTGTAAACGGGGCCTCAGTGTCAGAATATTGCGCACGTTACGGAGCACCATTTAATGACACTTACCCATTAACTTCCTCTGTTTAAAACAAACAACAGATGGATCTAAGGCAATACATCAGAGGTACCACCAAGCGTGATACGTGGAGGCGCACCCTATACTGACACTGGGGAGGAAGAAACTGTTGAGTAAAGTCATGATTTTTTTTATGTGCATCGAAAAGTATTTTCGTACTTTTCTGTACTTTGAAGGAGTCAAAACCTTACTGTCTATGGAGAGAGCTCTCAGATTTCATCTAAATTATCGTGAAATGTGTTCAGAAGATAAACAATGGTGTCAGCATATTGGAACGGCATGAGGGAGAATAATTAATAACAGAATTAAACCTTTTGGGTAAACTAACCCTTTAATGGATTTACATGCTGGACATAAATAGACATACAGGGCATAAACATCTAGCTGCAATGATTCATTTCATGCTTAAGCTGTGTTTGAACTTGCTCTGATAAAGAAAATGACATGTATTGTGCCTTATTAACCATAATCCAATCAATCATTTTATTTTCGGCTTTTTATTAATCAGGGGTTGCCACAGCAGAATGAACTGCCAACTTATCCAGCATATGTTTTATGCAGCAGATGCCCTTCCAGCTGCAACCCATCACTGGGAAACGTCCATACACACACATACACTATGGCCAATTTAGCTTACCCAATTCACCTATAGCACATGCCTTTGAACTAGCTGGGGGAAACCAGAGCACCCAGAGAAACCTTCGTGAACACGGGGAGAACATGCAAACTCCACACAGAAATGCCAAACGACCCAGCCGAGGCTCGAACTAGTGACCTTCTTGCCGTGAGGTGATCGTGCTACACACTGCACCACTGTGACGCCCCTATTAACCATAATAAAATGCTAAAATAATGAAATAATGGAGACAGAAATACGTACTCTAGCCTCCTTAGCAGTTTTTGCCATGTTGACAAACATCTGACCAATATCTCTGTCAAAAACTCGCACACGGTCCCAGTCCAAGGTGAGTGGACTGTCCTTCCCTTTAAAAACCTGTTGACAGAAAAAAATATACATATTAAAAGAATTTACATGCAACAATACAAGTATGCAGTGCTGTATGTACAGTTGGAAATGATTAACCCAGTTAAACCTTTAAATGGCACTTTAAGCTGAATTCTACTGTCTTGAAAAATATCTAGTCAAATATTATGCACTGTCATCATGGCAAAAATGAAAGAAATTGGTTATTAGAATGAGTTATTAAAACTATTAGGTTTAGAAATGTGCTGAAAAAATCTTCTTTCTTTTAAACAGAAACCGGGAAAAAATATACACCAGGGCTAATAATTTTTACTTTAACTGTATATCAAATATCATGTCAAAAAAACCTGCGATTTAAGTGGTAAAAGCCAGAAGTGACCTTTGCTTGTACGACCCAATAAGCTTCAGGTTTGAAGGACTGGATCTTGTCGTGCCGTTCGACACAGAAGCCCAGTGTGGGAGTCTGACAGGGGCCGAACGAGATCAAGGAGGAGTCCAAATTCCCATATTTCCCCTGGAAGTATTTAGTCTGGAAACTAAAACCAAAAGACAATGATTAGACAAGGATCTATTGAATTGATTAGAAAATCAGCAATATGGACCTATAAAAGACCCCACACTTCTGAACAATAGTGCGGGGTGGGGGTGTCTTCAAAACCCTGACGCACACCCAAGATGCTTCTTAAAGGGACAGTTCACTCCAAAAAATGATAAATTCAGTTAATTTACTTGCCAGAATATACACTCCATGAACCAGAATATGCAAGTTAGAGCAATTATTTTAGTCAAATTGTTTAAGTGATGTGAAAGACTGTAGAATAGGTGAAAGGCTTGAGAATTTTGGTAATATAGTCTGGAATGATGTGATTGTGAACGCTAAAAAGGAAGAGCCAGTTCAATCCATTGTACTTATAGAAAGTCCTTCATTGGTAATGGTGTTTTTTTCAGCATGATAATGATCCCAAGCAAACTACTAACGTTAAAATGAAATCATGATGAAACGCAGACAGTCATGAACTGGCCTCCACAGAGTCCAGATCTGAATTTTATAGAGACGGATTCAACTGGATTGAAAAGGAGAGATGTGAGAGACTAAATACTCAGAAAAGATATGCAACGTCTTGAAAGAAGCCTGATGTTACTTCGCATATTATTTCAGAAAACAGTCTCCCAAAAATAGTTCAATTGTGCTTGGTGCCAAGGGAGGTCCCAATAAACAAAGACTTTTTTGCTGTAAGAAGTAAATTTGTTCTGTAAATTGTATTCTTTTTTCAAATTTTTGTTCACATTTATGCTTCATACATTTAAACTAAACATTCTGTTGAATTCTTAGAATGTTTCTGGGCTCACCTTGTTTCAGCCTCGCTGTAAACTGAGCACCATGGGAGGTAGGGCATTCTCCTATCGTGCACCTAAATTGTGGAATGCTCTTCCCAT
>CAIGQQ010029922.1:41624-55094 GCA_903798035.1 Danio albolineatus | reverse complement strand
TTTTTTTTTTTAACAGTTTATATAGGGATAATAATAATAAAAATATTGATACATTTAGCAGATGCCTTTCATATTTTATTTAAATATCTCATATGGGATAATAATTTAAATAATTGCTAAATTTACACAGTCTTTTAGCACATAGTTTTTATATTTTGTATAAACAGCTTAGGAGTAAAAGTTAAATATTCGCTAAATTTACATTTACATTTAGCAGACGCTTTATCCAAATCGACGTACAAATGAACGAAGGATAATAGAAGCAACTCGGGTAGCCAGAGAGCAGAGATTTATAAATGCCATGGAAAGTCCAACCTGGTTTGTTGTTGTTGTTTTTTGTTTTTGTTGTTTTTTTGTAACAAACAGGAAAAACAATAAAGGAATAACTAGCAGTTATAACAAAAATAGCACTTATTTCATCCCTTATATAATTATTAAAATAATTTTAATTTTAAAAAATCATAAATAATAAACGTTTTGGTTACTTTATGGTTAAACATCACTGTAAAAAATGTTCAAAAAAATTTTTTTGAGTGAATGACAAGTGTTTTACCAATCCACCCCCTGATCAATTATAATACCGATGTGACTATTGCATATGTGCATATTGCGATATATCCATGCAAAAATATTGAGCAGCCCTATATTTTTAATAATTTCAGATGTTTTGTGGCCTGCTTGCTCTTCTCTAGATTCTCGGACTCCTGAGTGTTTTTCTGCTGGTCCTGGACCCGATTCAGTGCAATCCGATCATGGCTCAGTGTGTGGAGCACACATACTGCTCGTCCACACTGAAAGAGTACCACGAACAGCTCATCAACATGCCCAGCCGGATCAATGAGCGCAGCATCGCTGGATGGAGCTACATGTGAGTTCAGCACATGCTAGAGACATCTAGATTATAAAGAGGAATGTACAGTTGGGGAAATAAGTACTGAACATGTCATGTTTTTTCCTCAGAATGATTTTTTCTAAAGCTGCTGACAAAGTATTGAACCAGATTTTGTTAAAAATCCAAACAATACACAAACAAAAATAAATCAAAACAAAAAAGAAATCTGAAATGAGTTATGTGTAATAACAATGGAATGACACAAGGAGAGTGTACTGAACTACTGAAACATATTTAATACTTTAAAAAAAAGGCTTTTTAAATGGTGGCAGCTTAAAGATGCCTATCATTTGGTGAATGAAGTCACATGCATTGCGGTGTGAGTTTTTCACAGACTTCAGCAGAGTGTAAAAATCTTGATGGTTCTGTGGATCTAGTCTATCAAATCTGATCTTTAATTTGTATTTTCAATTGGATTCAAGTCAGGTGATTGGCTGGGCCATTCCACAGCTTGACTTTCTTTCTCTTAAAGCATTTGAGAGTTTCCTTGGCTGTGTTTTGAATGTCCACCCTGATTTCATCTTCATTATCCTGATAATGTAGATGTTGGACTGAAGCAGCTAATATTCATTTACAGTGACAAAGGGCAGAGGGTTGCTGAACAACTACTGAGAGATTTCAGCTGCTGTCTGGACTTTCACTGCCCTTCTACACCTTCCTTTCTTCATGGGTTCAATACTTGTTCCCTGTGTCATTTAATTTTATTACACACAACTTCGATTGTAAACTAATTAGTTTAGTTTAAGTTTTTTTGCTTATATGGATCTCTTTGGTCTTCAACATTCGGTGAAAATTTAAAGCTCTCTGAAGTTCACAAGTTTTCTAAAGAATGACGTGTTAAATACTTTTATCACCCACTGTATATGATATAGAGGAACGCATACTGCACTGTAAAAAAATGAGGCAGTTCACATATTTCATTCATGTTGTCCCAACACAAATTGATTAAGTTAAATGTAAATGGTTTTAACATAAAACAATTGTCCCGAAAGAAATCTCAAGACTTGTGTTGCTTCAGCTCATTTTAAATTAGTTTGAACAAGCAGTAAGTTCATTTTTTGAGTCTGATAGTACAAAGATGTCTTCAATGTTCACCTGCATTTATTAGATACCAAATACTGAACTGTCAAATATTCCGAACAAATAAATAACTCTTTTCCAATTTTAATTAGCACAAGATCCTTAAGAAATCATCTTCACAATCCAAAAAATATTTTTTCTGTTTGTTCAAACTACTTATTTAAAATAAGCTGAATCACCAGAATTCTTGAGTTTTTTGGGACAACTAAATTGTTTTATATTCAATCCACTTAAAACATAATGCATTAACTTAATATTCCTTACTTAATATTAATATTCCACTGCATCTTCTCATATTCTGATTTGGTTCATTATCAGTTTACGTACTTCATGATTCATGGGTGTTTTAAGCTTATTTACAGTTATGAATTGAATTATGGGGCCTTGATTTCTGCTCTAGTGTTTTTTTGATATAGTAGGTTTTCAAAACTAATGTACTGTATAATGAATGATACATACACTCTTAAAACAAACGGTTCAATATAGAACCAAAAACGGTTCTATGAAGCGCTTCATATATGGAACCCCAAAAAGGTTCTATATAGAACCATTTTAAGGGTTCATTAAATAGAACCCCAAATGGTTCTTTGAATTCAAGTTAGATGGTTCTATTTAGAACCATTTAAGGGTTCTTTTTATTTATTATTGAATTATTGTTACTTATTAATAAATAAAAAATAAAACCAATCCAGACAATTCAAATTGTTTAAATTTATTCAATTCATTATACAAAATATTTTTTTTAATATTTAAAATTGCACCTCTGCATACTTTGCATTGGACAGCAGATCTACCTTAACAGTTTAATGGCATTCAACACTGTTATTGTAATGACTTCACTTTTATAAGCTTTTTTACTGTTTGAACAAATACAGAGCTTAACTTTCACACATCTCTAAAATGAAGAGAAATATCTCACAATGCAGATGGAAACAATACACAAACAATCAAAACATCTATTAAATAACACTACAATTTCAAAAAGTTAATGGTACCTGCATGTATTGGTCATCACAACATCCATTTTTATACATAATTTAATAAGAAACATCACTAAAACATTGCAGAATGATTAGACAAAACACTGCAAACAGCCATTCCACAACCTGTAGCATGTCCATGTCTGTCAGCCTCTCTTATAAGGTAAATAGTTTTGTCCATGGGTGGCACAGTGGCTCACTGGTTAGAACTGTCACCTCACAGCAAGCAGGTCACTGGTTCGAGTCCCGACTGGGCCAGTTGTCATTTCTGTGTGGAGTTTGCAAGTTCTCCCAGTGTTCATGTGGGTTTCCTCTGGGTGCTCCGGTTGACCCCACAGTCCAAAAGCATGTGTACGGTATAGGTGAATTGGCCATAGTGAGTGAATGCGTGTAGATCTATGAGAGAGTATATGGGTTTCCAAGTGCTGGGTTGTGGCTGGAAAGGGCAGATTAGTTGGTGATTCACTCCTCTGTGGTGCCTCTGATAAATGAGGAAGTTGAAGGATAGCGAGTGAGTGTTGTCCATTGTAATACTGACACTTCAAGCCTTGGTGGAATCAGGAGAGATGCTGAATCCTGGATGGTGTAGGACCTTTGGATTTCTGTAAAACAATATTTTAATGTTGAGTACTTTTAACCAATTAACATGTCATCAAATAGAATTACAGTTATAATCAATACAATTAAAGTGTGTGTGAGTGTGTGTGTGTGTGTTTGGGGCAATTAGTATGTAGTATAGTGTGTAGTTACCTTCTGCGGTTTCCGCTGCTGGTCCAATGAAACTGTCATGGAGCACTTCCTTCTTTCTGTCCCTTTTTGGGCAATTTCTTTTAAAGATGTTTCTGTGTTCTTCACCAAGTTTTCTAAGCAGCATCCTAAATGCAAAAAAACATTTTGTTTACTTCATGTGTAAGTTTCCAAATGACATATTTTCAGCAATACAAGTTTCTTAAAGTCATCATGGACGCAAAACTATTTGGCACACAATGTAACAGTGTTTACTCACAAGCTGTGGCACTCCAAGAAGAAGAAACTGCTCCATTAGTTCTGCAAACTCCTCCATAATCTGTACTCTGGAAAAGGGTGTTTATTCGGTTCTTGACTTATGAGTATCTGGTGTCGCATTCCAGGTCCATCACAATCTGAGGTAGGAAGACAGCATTTTAGAGTGTGTAAATATGAATTTATAATACAGAATTAATCTACCTTTGGCATCAAATGTATTGAACTGAACTTGCCTTGTGTTAAGTTCCTCAGAGTACAGTTCACTTCCTTTTCATCCCATTAATTTGTTTCATTTTGCAAGATGATTGATGAGCTTACCACTGAAATCCTTTCATTTTTAAATTTGTTTTGCAGACATTCCAACAAGGTATCCTGTAGGCAAATTTACACTTTCTTTTTAAACATATTTTCTTTGCAGGACTTTTTAATAAGCAATGACCTTAATATTCTCACTGTACAAACAGCAGCAATAAGTAATAGAACATTTTTGTGATAAATATATTATTTCAGTACACAACAACCAAGTCTGACATATGCATGTTATAAAATACAATATTTACCAGGTGTCCTTGTTGATGATAATTGTGTCACAATTATGGATGTAACGCATGTCCTTCTTTAAGCTGGGATCCTTCCTCTTCAAAGCTATTTGTGTCCTGCAGCCCAGGTTACAATACAATGTTAAAGTCTTTTATAATATTCATTTCATAATACTTAATACAGTTTGTTTAGAATTAAAAGCAATAATACATACCGAGCACAAGATTTACGATGCAGTTCAGTTTCCAGGCTGTTTGAAGAAAAGAAAGATATACATTAAAATATGAATTTTAAACTTATTTAGCACAATATATACATATATGTAGCCTATATTTAACAAGGTTCAACATTTCACAATACATTTAGCCTGCATGTTTGTATGTCCTTCATAAATAACACCTGATCTATTATCTATGGATTATTAAAATATGTTTTGGCTTTAAAAGGTTTCAATAATACACTTAGCAATCATCACAATAGCGCGTGCATAGACTCGGGCGGGCGGGCGCGTGCATAGACTCGGGCGGGGCACGAGCGCGACATGCTCCCTTGCGGTTTTAATGCAGACTAGCCGGCATGTACACTACTTTACAGAGTTTAGCCCGAGTTAAACTCGGCTAAACTCACACACGAACAAGCTGGGAGTACTTGTTTGTTCAAGGTTGGAGATAAAAACTGCACGAAAGCGGAAATCGGCTCATAAGAAGTTACCATTAAAAGAGCGTGCACGCGCTTCACGCTGCCTCTCAATGCCCGCCATCGAAAAACGCACCTGTTTTATTGTTATTGATATTTTAATTAATACTGACAAACAAATAAAGCGAAACTGTAACTTATTTCTAACAAAACGCAGAGCAAAGTCAGCTTGACACAGATTTCTGAAGCGAAGGCTGTCGACAGAGACCATCAGAAACTTACAAGCACAGTATTAATCCATATTAACGTTACCCCTTATTCAGTCTGTCACCATATAACACAAGGGAAGAGAAACATTACCCCGTAATACAAAATATTTCATTATTATAGTTTTAAAAGAGTAATAACGTACCTGAATGATGGAGCTGCAAAAGCGGAGTTCTCCTTTTCAAAAATTAACCGTCACTCTCCAGGCTCTTCACCACCAGTCCACCAATGAATGACGTCACCAGAGGGCTTTTTCATGATTATTACTTTAAAACAATTTATTAAAACATAACAACACACTGTACAGTCTGAACAAACTGGTTATTTAATTAATTTCACAAAATAATTCGTCAAAAATGTTAAATATTAAGCATATATAAATATTAGTTATATGGTAATGTACAAACCTGAACCAAACCAAACCGTGAAACAAAAATCCCATCATACATTGATTAGGTTTTTGACCATAGCAGTCATTTTATTAGGTTTTGACTCAAAAAGCTTTGTCTCTCTGTGTTATAGCTTATTATTATTTATAATCTTTACTATATAATTATGTGATAAATCCCACATTATAGAACCATTTTAATCAAAAAGGTTCTTTGCACTCAAAGGGTTCTAAATAGAACCATTTTTTGGGTAAAAGGTTCTACTGGCCAAGTATAGAACCCTAGGGTTCTATATAGAACCTCAAGGAACCTTTTTTTTAAGAGTGTACACAATTACATTTAGTCATTTAGTAGATACTATTGTCCAAAGCAACTTACAAAGTACAGGCACAACACACAAGAATTGCTAATTATACAAAAGAATAGTTATAGCATAATATTTTGAGGCTGTCGTGTTGTGTGGTTTTGTACTGTAATTTACAACATCAATATATAGAATTAAGTCCGTAACATCACAGAAAATGTACTGGCAGTTTATTGCACTATATTTTACAACACCAATACAGACAATTTAGAGCATCAAATTATTATGTCAATTAAAGTAACGTTTTCAACTTTAAAAAAGTTAAGGTAATATAGGGGTCCCATAATGCAATTGAAAAGGATAAACAAATAACAAACATAACAGGAAATCAAAAAAAAGGAAAAGTTTATAATACAGTGTAATATTTCATACATAATATTATCAATGTTGAAAACAGGGTTGCTTCGAGGCTTAACATTTTTGTGGGTTCCTTGCTACAAGATTTTCAGGCCATTTTGATAAATACAAAGTTCAAAATAAGAATATTTATTTCAAATACGGGTTTGTTTGTTACACTCTAAACATCTTTATTGACAACTTTTGATCGAGTTAAGGCATCCTTGTTGACATATCAATCTTTTGAATGATGGTGCAACATGGTTTCCACAATAAATATTAAGCAGAGCAACGGTTTCTTTGATAACAAGAAATATTTTAGATAATATAATAAAACGCTGAAAACACAGCTTTACCATTAACTTTTACCATAACTTTTAGAAAAACATATATTAAAGTTATAAGTGTTTACTGTTATATTATTTTATATTAATATATATATTTTAATATATTTTCAGTATAAACATGCAGCCTTGGTGAGCACGAGGAGAGACTTATTTCATGAACATTTTTAAAACTGCATTTACGTTTTATGGAGGATGACTTTTCAATTTTGTAACATTTCAGAGCTCAACAGATTATAATCACAAATAACAATAATAATAACTAATAATATGTGCAATGTGTGATTTTTTGCACCAATTACAGGGATAACATTGACGTGGAACGTGTGCCGCAGAGAATCTCTGAAGCAAACTGCCTAAACAGTCATTCGTGTAAGGGGATCGACAGCCCATTCAGTCTGGAGAGCGTCCCGATCTCAATCAAAATGCCATTTCTCCGAAAAAACCCAAGATGCCCGACCTTCGCACTGGAATTCGAGGACGTCAACATCGCCTGTATATGTGCAATATCTAGACAGAATTAAATGTGGCTCTGAAAACTCATGCACTAGATTAATCTTAAATACAAAGAAGCCTACTGACTAATGATGCTTAATATCCACTATTACTACACCACAACGAAAATATACTGCAATCTAGATGTCTTAAACTGCTGAATGCTTGTAAATGTGAATAAATAAAGTTTTTTTTTATAACAAAACCTTGACTTTCCACTCATTCATGTTTTTTTCTAAAGAAATATTCAACACCTTAAAATTGTTACATTCCATGGTAGTGCTACACAATATATCGTTTCAGCATCGACACTGCAATTTATACATCAGTTCTGTCTGGTTCTTGAATCTGATCGTCTGATAGCCATGCGTATCACGATTTCACTGTATCACGATATTGCGATTACTGCTCTAAAATAAGTTCTTTTAAAATGTCTGAGTAAAAAAAAGCCAATATCATTCTGGACAGATATATTCAATACATTGGGTAAAGCTTATGATAACGACATTACGCCCAACTCATTAACTGCCATTTTTGGGATACCCCCCAGTATGGGCCTTCCTAAATCACTGGACCATGCCCTGGCGTTCACCACTTTAATAGCCCGGAAATTAATTTTGCTCAATTGGAAACTGGCCCGCCCCCCATCTTATGTCCACTGGGTCCGGGAGGTACTTTACAATTTGAAACTGGAAAAACTCAGGTTCTCGCTCAAAGGATCTGTAAGGTCATTTCACAAAATCTGGGATCCTTTTGTTCAACATATAAATACACTCGACCGTGCTTTTAACCTGGAAGAGGAATAAAAAAGGTTGTATTTTATTTGACTATTTACTTATCTATTGTATTTAATTATTATTGTTATTATTACTATTATTATTTACTTATTTTTTTATTTTTTGTGTGTGTCTGTGTCTGTGTGTGTATGGTTACCGTGTCATTACGATTATTTTGATTATTATTATTTTGTTATGTCCTCCTACTATTTATCACCAATGCTCTTATCTTACTTATTTGTTTTTATATTGTGATGTATGAATGGAGAGTTTGTATGTCTTGCTGGGGTTGGCCTGCAGGGGGTGGGGGTGGGGGGGGGAGATAGGAACCCAACAGAACTGATGTACAGTAATGATGTCTTGTTTTAATAATTTCTTTGAATGCTGTCATAGTTCTGTATTTGTTAAATTGGAAAATGTTCAATAAAGAAAGTTGGAAAAGAAAAGAAAAAGCCAATATATTTTATTTAAAGAAACTATTTTGAAAATTTATTTAAAGAAACTATAGAAAATATTTTGGGACAGCAGCTTTTGATGTGGATGGTCCTTTTCTGCTGAAGATACAGTTGCCCTAATAAAACTAAATAAAATAGTGAAAAAACACATAAAACAAAAACTTACAGTACACCCCCCACAAATCTCTCGTTTAAATTAATATTTTCTATAGGATGCTTTACAATAATATATTTGTGAACAAACATTACTTTAGTCAATACTAAAGCCAAATATGGCGCTAATCTGTCAAAATAACTTACAATAATGGTTCAAAAATGAGTAGCCCAATTTATATGTTAGGGAAAAATCTTAAATACAATTTTCAAAAATAGCAAAAAAAAAATCAAGAGAAGCTTTTGTTTTTGGCAATATTTTGCATGAATGTAATTTCATTATCTTTCCATTTCTAAAAAAGTTCTGTGACTAAATTACTATTTTAATAAATATATCTGTTTAATAAATCTGTTTTGTTCAATTGCACCAATATATATTACCCATATTCACTGAGAAACGGATAAAAATATTAATTTTCAAAATGGGGTGTACTCATATATGCTGAGCACTGTATACCGTAAGAATGGTATAACAAAAAATGTTGATGGTTTTAAACCTTGACTTTTCCAAACCATTGTATACCTTAAAACCGGTTATCATCCCATGCCAAGCAATAAGCAAAGTCCCTTTAAGGCAAGTCATTTCACTCTGTGGCCATCTTTGAAACGCCTCTCGGGCAGTATGCACAGGCATTCTGTCTGAATGGAAAAAAATCAGATTCTCCAAAACTGTTTGCCAAGCTTAAGACTACATTACATATTTGAAATCACCAACAAAATTAAACATCAACCGCTTCTAAACGTCCGAATCAAACAAAATCTGGTTCAAACACCAAAACATAACATGTTCAAGTTGCCCGAGCTAATGCGCATGCGCACTCAAGAGGAATGAGATTACGACACCAACCTCATTTATGGCAGTGTTACACATTATCATCCTCTAAATAATGCCTCGTCTGCTCACTCTGCTCCTCTGAATTAATTCACAACTTGGTCTTGATGGTGAATCTCCTCCAGAAATGACAGCAACTCTTTGTTTACAAGTTTGTGTGGGTTTGAGTGGTTGCTGTCATGTGATGTGCGTTTGACAGAATGGACTTTACCTCGCGTTTGTTTCATACAGATTACAAAACCAGAAAACGTTTGTTTTCAAGTGCACTTGGTTCATTTAAAAGTACAAATTTCAAGCTTTATCTGGATATATTTCTTATGTTTGTGAAGCAAGTATTCGCTGAGAATTCAGTGTGTTTGTTGACCACCAAACTGTTGTAAAAGCACACATCTAGTCTGAGCTTCTCAGTCAGTCTATAGCGATCAATGATTGGCTCCTGTACTAGTAGGCAGGGCTTCATTCATCATATTGGCTGTTACACTTTTCCCCATTCAAAACTATACGAGTGACATGTCTTGTGTATTCTATAGTCTTTGCTATTAACCTTATCCTTTAATGTGGAAGTGCGCTCGTTTTTGCGATTATTTTAGAACTTCCAATAGAGTTGCCAATGGGAGAAATGACTAGGAATAATAAACTGCAGAAAATGGTCAAACTTCTTGCTCTACAAACAAGTATTTGTTTTTTGTTAAAAAACAAAAAAAATGTAAATAAAAAAATCTTACACATACCTTAGAAACGGTATAGCAGAAAATTTTGGCGGTATGAAAACCTTGACTTTTCCAAACCGCGGTATACCTTCAAAACGGTTATCGTCCCATGCCTAATGCTGATTCACTGGTCTCCTTCAAATGACAACTAAAAGCCCTTGTTTTCCAAGAGCACCTGCTCCCCAATGAATGAAACCAAAACACACACCACCAAAAAAACTCTAGCACTTTTACTTGAGCACTTAATTCTCTGAGCACAACCAAGTTCCCTTGTATAATTAGCCCTTCTTGTGTGTATTGCCTCTTCTTGTTGAATCGCTGAATACCACCTCAACTGTACGTCGCTTTAAACAAAAGCGTCTGCTAAACTACTACATGTAACCTGAACTTATCTGAAGTATGTTTAATTTGTATATAAATATCTTAACTGCTCACCTTTAGAGAGTATTTTGGCAATGGACTGAGCCAGAGAGGGCTTCTCAGCCACCATTAACACAGTCCTCATCGCTGCTGCTTCCGCTTATCTGTCATAAACATCAACACGACCTAATAAAGCACAAACAGAAGTAAGTCTCTTATGTCAAAGATTATGAATGAGGCTAAAATCATTCTTCCTAGACCAAGAGCTGAGATATCAACACACCGGTTAACGCTGCAGCCACTACTTCAGGCACGTTAACTTCCGGGTTGGGCTTGTTTTGTCAAAATAAAAGACCTGACCTTTAAGCGACATTTTTACATTTTTCTACATTTAAAAGAAAAAAATATGATGAAAATAAATAATAAAAATAAATTATTAGTTTTTTAAAAGCAAATAAATAAATAGGTCACACTTGTTTAATTATTTAATGTTAGTTATTAGGTAACATGGAGTAATAATAAACAATACTTAAATTGGTACAGCATTAATAACATTTACTAATGCGAAATTAAAATATAAATTCATGCTTGTTAACATTAGTTCATGCACTGTGAGTTAACATGAACTAACAACTTTATTACCATTACCTAAGGTTAACAAACATGAACAACTACTGTAATACAGTTCATTGTTTGTTCATGTAAATAAATGCATATAGCCTTAAAGTAAAGTGTAACCAAGAAATAAATATGTGCTGTGACTTCTCTAGGATGTCATACTTCATTCACAGTATATATAATATGAGCAAATTTATGCACACAAGTATAATGAATATATGACATTTTTTCAATTTGTCATAAACAGGAAGCCTCTTTTAACTAACACTGATTTCATAGAAGAAGAAAAAAGTGGGGTAAAGTGAGAATTAAATGCTGTGATTTTTAATAATAGTTTTAATTCATTCCATGATTTCTATTAAAAGGTTTTATACATGTCACATATTTTTTCAATTAACCTATTTTATTGATTTTAGATAACTAATGGCCCTAAAATATGCGCAGTTAAAATGTGCTACATATATATTAATAATGTTTTTGTAATCAAGGTAAAATACTTTAAAAATATCGGACCATTATTTTGCTCAAAATAATTTAAATAGTTAAGAAACGTATTGACTTGGAATTGCAACAAATAAATCATTTTCATATAACCTTAATTATTTCCTTGGTGTATGTCAGTGTGGTAAAATAGTGTGAAAAATCAATGAGAGTATGTAGGACGGAGGACTTTATTTTATTTGATACAGTTTATTTTGTACTATTTTTTTTCACCTTCACTTGTAATAATGGGAGCTTCTATTAATTAACACTGATTTAAGAGAAACAAATATTTATTATTATGTTTTTATTATTTTAATTAATACAATTTTATAAAATGTTTATATTTTTTATTTAAAAAGGTTTTATAAATGCTTTGTTTTCATTTGTTTACACTTAATGCTGAAGGATTTTATGTTATGTTATTTTGTTTTATTTTCATTCGTTCATTCATTTTCTTTTCAACTTAGTCCCTTTAGTAATCCGGGGTCGCCACAGCGGAATGATCCGCCAACTTATCCAGCACATGTTTTACACAGCGGATGCCCTTCCAGCTGCAATCCATCACTTGGAAACTCCTTCTCATTCACACACATACACCACCGACAATTTAGCCTTACCCAATTCACCTGTACCACGTCTTTGGACCTGTACGGGAAACTGGAGCACCTGGAGGAAACCAACGCAAACATGGGGAGAACATGCAAAGTCCATACAGAAATGCCAACTGACCCAGCCGAGGCTCAAACCAGCGACCTTCTTGCTGTGAGGCAACAGCATTCTCCACTGCGCCACCGCGTCACCCTTTGTTTTATTTTATTGTCGTTTTGTTTTGTTTTGTTTTGTTTTGTTTTGTTTTGTTTTGTTTATTTATTTATTTATTTTATAATTTTTATTTATTTTTTATTTTATTTTGTATTTAATGGACGCTTGTAAGCACACATAATGACCACTAGGTGGAGGCATCACATTATAACAATCTCTTGATCCCTCAGACCCTCAGATGTTGCAGTATCTGATTTCAAGTAAATCTAAGCAAATTACCATGTCATATAATGCCAATCAAACAATAAATATTCATAGAAAAGTGGCGTTTTCTTTAAAAATAAGTGCGAAAAGAGCAAATGTGCGAGTAAATGGCCAAGAAACGAGAGGCGAACTGAGCCTGCAGATGCCTTTCCATTATTGACTCATCTGGTATCTCATATAAAACCCTTCATAAAAAAAAAAACGTACTAAAAGTGAGGGTACGGCAGAATAAATGTAATTTTGATTAATGATTATGGTTCATGATTATTTAAAATGCTTCAGTTAAGTCAATATTTAAGTTAAACGTGTTTAGGGCATCCATAGGAAGGGCATCCGCTGTGTAAAACATATGCTGGTTAAGTTGGCGGTATATTCCGCTGTGGCAACCCCAGATTAAGAATGGAAATGAATGAATGATGTTTACCTACAGTTTACTACAGCTGTGCGCATTCTCCGGTCAAGCTTGTTTTTTAAAAGAGAACAGATTTTGCGTGGTAAGTGGCGTACGCACGTTTCCACCCCCATTTTGTGCGTACGCCACGTTTATAGCCTAATTGACACCCCTGGACTGGCGTACACACACACACACACAATCACACACACACACACCGAAGATACTGTGATCCAGATCATCTTTGTCGCTGTTTCACTGTGAGGAGAATAACACACACACACACGCGCGCGCGCGCACACACACACACACACACACACACACACACACACACACAC
>CAIGQQ010029922.1:6076-29783 GCA_903798035.1 Danio albolineatus | reverse complement strand
GGATTTTGTTTGAACAACTTAAATATTTTATGTTCAACCCACTTACATTTGTAAAAACGATTTAGGTAACTTAATCAATTTGTAATGGCACAACATGAAGGAATTATGTGGAACCCAACATTTTAACAGTGTTTTTTTACAGAGATCTAAGCAACGGCAATGTACCACTGTAAAAAATGCTGGGCTCAATTGATTTGTAATCGGACAACATAAAGAAATAAGGTTAACTGATTAATTGTTACCAATTTAATTAGATTGAACATAAAAGAATCAAGTAGTCCCAAAAAACTCAGGGACTGTGTTGTTTCAGCTTATTTTAAATAAGTAGTATGACCGTACAACATGCATTACACTTCAGTAAAAGCAGTCATTCATTGGAAACACTTTACAATAAGGTTGCATTACTAATGTATTTATGAACCAACAATGAATAATGCATGTATGTTTTCATCATTGCTAACGTTAGTCAATGGAAATGAAGTTGTTTGTTCACTGCAAAAATGCAGAGTTCCACACAATACCTTCATGTTGTCCCAACACAAATCAATTACGTTAACTCAATTGTTTTTACAAATTTAAGTTGATTAAACACAAAACAATTAAGTTATCCCAAAAAACCCTAAAGATTTGTGTTGATTTAGCTTACTATAAATAAGTAGTTTGAACAAGCAGCAAAAATATTAGTTTGAATGTTGTTAACTTTGAACATGAGCTAACTAATGTGCATTAATTAATTTTAAAAGCATAAATAAGTAAATGTTGAATTATTAATAAATGGTATGTAATATGTTAACTAATGAAACATTGTTGTGAACTGTGACTGATTAATTACTCACAGGTCATCTGTTTCTCTCTCACACTGTAAAAAATGCAGGGCTCCACACGATTGATTTGAGATGGATCAACATGGAGGAATTGATTTAACCTAATAGTTTTTACAAATTTAAGTGGATTGAACGTAAAACAATCAAGTTGTCCCCCCCCCCCCATATATCAAGAGCTGAGTTGTTTCAGCTCATTTTAGATTAGTAGTTTGACCATACAGCAACACTTCAATAAAAGCAGTGATTTACTGGAAACACTTTACAATAAGGTTGCATTACTAGTGTATTTATGAATCAACAATGCATGATGCATGTATTTATTCATCATTGTTAATATTAGTCAATGAAAATGAAGTTGTTGGTTAACTTTGAACATGACCTAACTAATGAGCATTAGCTAATTTTAAAAGCATGGATTTGGATTTTAATAATGCATTAGTAAATGTTCAACTATTAATAAATTGTATGTTATACATTAACAAATGAAACATTGTTGTGAACTGTGACTGATTAATTACTCACAGGTCATCTGTTTCTCTCTCACACTGTATAAAGGCCGGGCTCCACATGATTGATTTGTGATGGGACAACATGAAGGAATTGAGTTAACCCAATAGTTTTTACAAATTTAAGTGGATTGAACATAAAACAATCAAGTTGTCCCCAAAAAACTCAAGAATCGAGTTGTTTCAGCTCATTTAAATAAGTATGTTTGAGCATACAACAACACTTCAATAAAAGCAGTGATGCAATGGAAACCGTTTACAATAATGTTGCATTAGTCTATGTACTTATGAACCAAAAATGAATAATGCATGTATGTATTCATCATTGTTAATATTAGTCAATGAAAATAAAGTTGTTTGTTAACTTAACATGAACTAACTAATGTGCATTAGCTCATTTTAAAAGCATGGATTTGGATTTTAATAATGCATTAGTAAATGTTCAACTAATAAATGGTATGTAATACGTTAGCTAATGAAACTTTGTTGTGAACTGTGACTGATTAATTACTCACAGGTCATCTATTTCTCTCTCACACTGTAAAAAATGCTGGGCTCCACACGACTGATTTGTGATGGGACACCATGAAGGAATTAAGTTAACCTTTTAGTTTTTAAAAAATTAAGTGGATTAAACGTAAAACAAATAAATTGTGCCCTCAAAAAAACAAAACCCTCAAGATTTAAGTTGTTTGAGCTTAAATTTAAAGTTTGTTGTAAGTTGTGACCGATCAATTACTCGCAGGTTATCTCACTGTAAAAAGTGATTATAGTTACTTAAAACGAGTAAACACATTGTCTTAAAAGCAACAAGTTGTCAAATCAATTGTAACTTGGAACTTTTGACTTATTTTTTATAATTATGCTATAGTTGTACTCACTTTTTTCAAGTCAACTACTCCTTTTTACAGTGTCAGAGTATTTTAGCACGTCTGTTTTCAAATATGTACTGTTATTATCACAATATTACATATTTAGTGCTTTATTAAGTCTATAAAATCTACAATTATAGCTTGTGTTGAATTTAGAAGACACAATGGAGTCTGGAAGAGCAGATTTGTTTTACTGTATGTCATTTTGCTAGATACAGAAAAGCTGGGGAAAAAAACAAATATGATAAAGGTGTATTGGAAAAAAGTGATTAGTTTACTTTTGTTTAAAAAAAGTATGTACAATTTGCATAATTATAAAAATTCAAATTTAACAATTCCAAGTTACTTTTTGTAAAGTCAACTTGTTGCTTTTAAGACAATTGGTTTACTTGTTTCAGCAATTAGTCACTTTTTACAGTGCCCAAAATGTAAAGAATATGTGATAGGACAACATAAAAGAATTAAGTTAACTCATTAGTTTTTACAAATTTGAGTGGATTGAATGTAAAACAAATACGGTGTCCCAAAAAAACAATTCAAGATTTGAGTTGTTTGAGCTTACACTGTAAAGAAAACTGGGTTCCACACAGTTACCTCAAGTTGCCTAAAACACAAATCGATTAAGCTAACTTAATTGTTTTTGCAAATTTAAGTGGATTGAACATGAAACAATTAGAATTGTGTTGATTCAGCTCATTTTAAATAAGTAGTTTGAACAAGCAGCAAACATAAGGACATAATTCCTTGTTAAAATGTCTGTAATGATATAAAACAATCTCAAGAACTGCTTTCATCACCGTTGATTTCTTTTCTTTGTTGTTTATTAACAATATATTAAATAAGACGACATGAAAATGGAGTTTAGCATTTAACAGACAACATTTCATCATAGATTGCAGTAGATTTTCTTTTTTCCTTTTTTGTTTTAGGGTTAATTGACACTTAAAAACAAAAGTTTCATAAATTACATTGTCAAACTTTTTAAAAATAATAGTTCAAAAGACTTTAAAACATTATTACTGATCTGAAGAACCAATAAAAATGACATTACTCTGTTTAAAAATGACAAACATCTCATTTCCCAAGAGCTTTGTGGAAAACATCTTGATAAACAAGCAGCAAGATAATATTTTGAGTGTAATAGTTTGAGTGTAATTTTGAGTATATCAGCACTTCATCAAGGTTTTTAGCATATTCTGTTTGTGTTTTCGTAAATGATGTAAATCATAATGAAGGCAGAAAACTGACTCATATAACTCATAGAAATAACCAGACATGCTTCATGCACTTGAGAAAGTAAGTTTTGTTTTTCCTTTGAATTAGTGTGTGTGCTTTAAAACTTCTTTCTTAACTGTTTTGAAGACATTAGGATGTATTTTTAATATTCTCCAGCAACATTAAACATATTAGTTTTAAAGACTGCAGCATGTACTTTGAATATAAAGGCTTTTATTTGTTTGATTTTTATTTAAAGTACCTTTAGATGCTGTTTAATAAGATGTTTTCCACAGAGCTCCTGGGAGAATCATAGATGTTTGTACACTCAAAAGAATATTTTTTATGCTTGTTCAAACTACTTATTAATGAGCTCAATCAACACAATTCTTGAGGGTTTTTGTTGAATTACTTGATTGTTTTATGTTCAATCCACTTACATTTGTGCAAACAATTAAGTTAACTTAATCGATTTGTGTTGAGGCAACATTAAGGAATTGTGTGGAACACAGCAATCTTCACTGTAGTTTTTAAAACAGATTAATGTCATATTATTTGTTCATCAGATCAGTAATAAAGTCTTTTGAACTATTATTATGAAGAATGATGACAATATAATTTATAACCCTAAAACAAAAATGCAAGAACATCTGTTGAAATCTAAGATGAAGTGTTCTTTCGTTTGTAAAATCTAAACGCTAAAGTCTATTTTCATGAGATCTTGTTTGATATATTGTTAATAAATAACAAATAAAATAAATCAACAGTAATGAAAGCAGTTCCTGAAATTGTTTTAGATCATTACAAACATTTTAACATATAATTATTTATGCTGGTGTCCCAATATTAAGCTTATCCTTTTAAAAAGAAAGCTTCCAGTATTTCAGCAGTTCTCCAAGTGTTAGAAAATTACACTTGAAGATAATGCTCAAATAAAAACCAATAAGCTTGTCATTTAGACATGCTAACAAATAAACAGTTTATTAAGATGTTTTCCACAGAGCTCTTAAAGTCATGCATGTTTGTAGTTTTTAAAACAGATTAATGTCATAATAATTGTTCTCCAGATAATGTTTTTAAAGTCTTCTGAACTATTATCTTAAAGAACTATGACATTATAATTAATGTGGCTTTTGTTTTTAAATGTCAATTAAGCCTAACGAAAAATCAATAACAAAATCTGTTGAAATCTAAGATAAAATGTTCTTTGGTCTGTAAAAACTAAACGCTAAACTCCATTTTCATGTGATCCTGTTTGATATATTATTAATAAACAACAAATAAAATAAATAAACAGTAATGAAAGCAGTTCCTGAAATTGTTTTAGATCATTACAAACATTTTAACAATTAATTGTTTTTGCTGGTGTCCCAATATTAAGCTTATGCTCTTAAAAAGAAAGCTATAAGCAGTTCTCAAGTGTTTGAAATGCTTAAACCTAAAGATAATGTTCAAATAAAAAACAATAAGCTTGTCATTTAAACAAGCTAACAAATAAACAGCTTTAATCAACAAATTAAGCAGGAAACACAGTGTAAAACCACGTATCATTGTTATTATCTCTTTCATTCGTTTAATCGCCATTTTAAGACATCGAAATCTTATAATTCGATAGCGACTTTCGCGTCTAAACAGACATTATTATTTTTAATAATTTCGCATTGTCATAAAAGGAGAGTAGGCTAAAACGGATTTACTAAGGTATTAAAACGAACGGAGATCGCCAAGTAAAAAGCAGAGTGCATGCTAGATATTTATCTAAATTAAGACTTCGATTCTGCAATGATTTGCGCGATTATACAGTGATTTTTTGCATTAATCACGCTTGTTTTAAAAACTTCCGTCTAAAACCCGTCCATCTCCCTCACTGATCAACACACAAGCGGAAGAAATAACTAACAACCAGTAACAAATCAACGAAAACACACATTATATTGACTTTTAATGTGATGCAGAATAACTAAAGCGCGCTGGAGTTTTCAAAGATGTGACAACAAATGAGCGCTTTACATATGACACGCCTCTTCCCGACACACACACACATGCACGCTCTCTCTCTCACACACACACACATGCTCGCGTACTGAGGAATGTCAGACATCTCTGTGACCTTTAATCACTTTTAAAGATGAGCTCCGATACTTTTAGATGAATGAAGCGTCAGTTTTATGTCTCAATAGGGGTCATTCATAAATTTAGCTGTTAAGAAATCATATGAATAATATCATAACGCGGATGTTCATGAATGAAAGTTAACAAATGAAACTTCCCCAAGCAAAAATCAATGATCAGTTAAATATATGTTTTGTATTATTTACAGCGATCATCGGGTTGTACGTGTTTTCTTTCTTTCTGAAATGTCATTTAGGATGAGCTTTAAGTTTATTTCACTTTAAGGACAGTTTTAATGAGTCGTAAACATGACACAGGAGGTGATATATGGATGACTGTTTGCTCAGCAGTGTTCAAGGAAGGATGTTTGACGGGAAATTACCAAAGTGTCTCTTTGTGGATTATTTCAGATCACGTGAAGCATGGTAGAAAGACTGAATATTTGATGCTAACATTTAAATAGTTCGATTTAATTATACTTGATAACATTTGTAGTTAATGCAGCCAGAGGAATACAGGAAAGCATATATTGTTTGTTCATTTGTTTATAGGCTAATCAAAATAGCTAGATATTTTACTTTGGCAACTAAGGAGATACAGCCGTTTTAAAACGCCATCTTTGAGCACAAATAAAATAAAATAATTATTACTGAAAATTATATACATTGCTTTTGCCTTTCTTATATTATAAATGTAAAATAATTTATTTTCTGAATCTTAGAAGAGACAACTAAATGCCAAAATACCATCATTAAATGATGTATTAATCACTTTAAACTTAAAACTGTATTGCTTTTGCCTTTATAAATATAAAACCATTTATTTGATAGAAAATTTTACTTTTTTAAAAATGCCACCATTGAACATATATGCTTTAGTACTACTTTTGATGTATTAAACTACTAAGATATATTTAAAAAAAACTTTAATACAAACACAAAAGTGTTACATACAAAATGTAACAAAAAGATAAACCAGTAATTAAAAATATAATTCTCTGAATGCAATAAAAAATTAAACATTCACATATTGATTTGGGCTGTATATGGTTTACAATTGTGAATGTGATTTGATATATAAACTGAAAATGAAACGTCACCCAAACATAAACTACTGGTTATATATTATTATTATTATTATTTGTTATAGCTGTTTCAGTTATCTATATAAATAATAATCATAATCAATAAGAGTAATAAAAAGGACATACACTACCAGTCAAATGTTTGGGGTTTATGATTTTTTTTAAAGACAATTATTCTGTTCATCATTTATTGAATGTAAAAAGTTGTTAAATATTTATTAATTTTTAAATAACTGCTTTCTTATTGCATGTAGTTTCAAATTAAATTAGTACTTCAGCCATTACTGCATTTATTACTATTACCATTATTTATAATATTAACAATAACAATGATAAAAATTATAATAATTAATATTAGAATGATTTCTGAAGGATCTGAAGACTCTTTAAGGATTTTTAAAATCAGTTATTTTATAATGCAATTATTAAATGTCATTCCCTGAATTCAAATAAAAATGTTCAATACCAAAACCATCTAATTATTGCCTTTTTGCTTTAGACACTTATTTAATGTTATTTGAATTTTTTGCAACTTAAAACTACTAAAAAATGGCATTCTCTGACTACAAACACAACCATAACCATCGTTGTTAAAATGCAACAAAGAAAACAAAACATTCAACCCCCTAAACAAAAATCCATTACATTTATTGATCCAGCGGTGATCGATCATCAGTGACGTCATCAAACGCCTTTCTTTTGTTGATCCAGCAGATCGCGGCTCTGATAGGGAGCCTGTGGGCTGAGGGAAGCAGGTATGTGTGGGATCTGGGTGGTATATCTGTATGCGCATGGCCTGGCGCCACATGGATCCGCATGAAACCTGAGCCCCTGAGCGGTGGCTCTAAACTCTGACATCTGGGAATTCGGTGGATGTTGACCCCTGGGGGTCAAAGGTCACCCGGGGGTCCGGCGGTTTCCTTTTTGAGAAAAGGAAAAGCAGAAGAGGGGGAAGAGAGGACACCATAAGAGGAGTTATCGAAGAGGAAGGCTTGATGATGCCCGACGACTCTCACATCTGGCAATAATGCTGCATTTCTTATTATTTACATTTCCATTGAAGGAAGCGTTTCCTGCACCTTGGTGAAGAGAGAGAGAGAGAGAAGGGGGGAGTAAATGTACAGTTTATTCTGATCTATTATTATTTTTTATTGATATACTGAATAATATGATGAAATTATTTATGTATCTTTTTATTTGATTGAATTGAGCAAGAGAGAGAGAGAAAGAGAGAGAGAGAGAGAGAGAGAGAGAGAGAGAGAGAGAGAGAGAGAAAGAAATGTTTCCTATTTAAAAGTTTATTAATGCAGACTCAGTATATAGACATTAAAAAATAATACATATGATTAAAATTAATAATTCAGGTTAACTTTCTCCCATCACCATCCATTTAAAGGTTTCAACACTATCCATATCTAATTTAATTCTAGGTGTGGATCTGTATTAAAAGAAACAATAAAACATCAAGATTATACTTTGACATGGTTGTCCTTAAGTTAAAAGTATATACATACTAGGGATGGGACGATAACCATTGGTTCGGAAAAGTCAAGGTTTTCATACCGCCAAAATGTTTTTGCTATACCGTTCCTATAAGGTATGAGTAAGATTTTTAATTTATTTTGTAAATTGTAAAGACATCTGTGTTTTTGAAACAAATGAAGACAGCAGAAGTCAATGATTCACTTGAATTATTTAGCCTGACATGTTTACTGCTCCAAAATACTTTAAATGTTTCTCAAAATAAAATATGCTGTGTTCAAAGGGTTTTGTTTTTTAGCCAGACATTAAAAAAGAATATATTTTAGAGCAGTAAACACAATACCGTCATACCGTGAAACCGTGATATTTTTATCCAAGCGTATCATACCGTCAGGATCTTGTACCGCCCATGCCTAATACATACACTGTAAAAAATGCAGGGTTCCACACACACACATAAAATTACTTTTGCTCGTTCAAACTATGCATTTAAAATGAGTTGAAACAACACAATTCTTTAGTTTTTTTGGACAACTCTATTGTTTTATGTTCAATCCACTTAAATTTATATACTTAACCCAAACACAAATCGATTAATCAGCTTAACAAATTTAAGTGGATTGCGCAATAAAACAATTAAATTGTCCCAAAAAACCCTCAAGATTTGTGTTGTTTCAGCTCATTTAAAATACAAAGTGTGAACAAGCAGCCAAATGTTTTTTGAGTGTGTAGGTGTACAGTAATAAGCATGTGGCAGATGGGAAAGATTCTCAGTAAATCTAAAAATATATAAATGTTGTTGACTGAAATATTATAAGATGTCCATTAAAATATAATAATTTGCTTTGATTCAATTTGTTGTTAAAGCATGAATTCATTTCTGTTATATAAAGATTTGTTAAAATCAAAAGTTGTTTTATGTTTATTATTATAATTTATTATAATTGTATTTCTTTACATTAAGTTCAACAAATGCTGTAAGAAATGTATAATTAATGCATTAACCAACTTCAATATTCCTTTATTCAATATGAACTTCTTAAATTGTAAATAGTATTATAAAATAAATATATATATTTTTTATGTACATTTAAATTAAACATTTACATTTTTTTAATAATAATTTGAACTACTTTTTAGTCCTGCTGAAAAGCTGAAATAATAGAGCATAAAAGCTTAAACATAAGTACATAATCATTGTTTTTATGTAAAAATAAATCTCAGCTTTAAATATTACTTGTGTTTCCAAATACAGTATTAACAACACATTTAAAAGTCAGAATAATAAATTAATATTAAAAAATGCATTATATTGAACTGCTTGGCAATTGATAAGTGCATTAAATAAAAATAAGAACCGTAAAAATAAAAGTAATGTTTGAAACATTTGTTTGTTAATATTCAGTTCAATTCAATTCAGTTTGCTAATATGACAAATTATGGGTAAAATAATTCATCATCATCACCATCACTCAGCATAAACATTTATATAAACATGCAACAACATTATTATTCTGACCGGTCCATGATAAAACATTAACAAACTATTAAAATGAAATAATATATAATCATATTAATGCTGCTATAATTAGTAAGGTTATCACTGATCATACTAAAAATGTACTAACCGATTTTAAACTTCAATCGATTCTATTTTAAATCATTAAAAACTGATAAATCAGTAAAAACCTAGAGCTCAGAAAAAACACATTCAAATATACAAGTCAATTAGACAAAAATAACTATTTACTTTTAATTAATTTGATGCTTAAAACCCATTTCATCTTAGATCCACACAACCAAGCAATGTATATTTAAATTTCCTGAACAATCACAAGCCCAATGATGTACATGCACACTCCAAAAAATGTTTTTGCTTTATCAAACTACTTAATTAAAATAAGCTGGAACAACACAACTAATAGGATTTTTGGGAAAACCTTAATTGTTTTATTTTCGATTCGATAACATTCGTTAAGTTAATTAATCTATTTGTGTTGGGACAACATGAATGAATTGTGTGGAACCCTGCATTTTTTACAGTGTAGATTTTAGAAGTGGTTACAAACAATTTATATGGGCTGAATTCAAACAAATGAAATGTAGTAATGTTCAACTTAATGTGTTTGTTTAAATTCAGCCCTTGTAAATTGTTTACAACCACTTATCTTTAAAAAATTTAGCAAATTCAATGAATCATTTTTTCCGGTGTATCATAAATGAGCTGGCGGTGATGTTGTGGAAGTGCAAGACACTGCTCCTTCATTAATGTGTCTGTTTGCACGTCACTCAACTCTAAAAAGCTCCCCAGTTCCTGCTATAACACTTTACAGTGTGCAGAAGGCTCTATGCCACCCACCCAGCTGGAATGTCATGCATGCAATTAGGGGAGATTGTAGCAGGAGCTTGGGGGCTGGGACTGCGACGGGACGGGATGGACGGGACGGGGGCTGGGAGAGTCAGAGAGGGGGGGGGGGGGGGGAAATAAAGGAAGAGGTGGAGGGGGCCTTCCGAAAAAAGAAAGAAAAAAACACACACACACAAAGCGAGGTGAAGAGAAGAACACGCCGGCTTCTTACAAACACACAGTTCCTTCCCTTCAGAGTCATCAATACACATCAATAGGAACTGGCCTCTAGTCAATATAGCAGAGAGATGGAGAGAGAAGGGGGTGTGCTACAATAACAAACTGAAGGAAATGTACGTGGATCACAGAGGAAAAATCTTTCAGGCTGACTATAGTATGCAGATTAAATGGTGGACTTCTCTTAGAAATAATAGAATTTTAGTGACATAAGTGGTTCTGTTAGAACCTTTTTTTTTTATTTAGGAGTGCAGAACAAAACATGGGAAATACAATATGGTAAACACTACAATAACAAACAGAAAGAAATGTACAAGGATGGAAAGAAAATCTTTAAAGCTGACAATATAACCGAATTAAATGGTGGAATTCTTTTGGAAAAAACAGAATTTTAGTGACATCAGTGGTTCCGTTAGAACCTTTTTTTCCCATTTGACTGGCAGAACATAACATATGATGAACACAGAAGGGAAAAAACATGGTAATAAACAACAAACAGAAGGAAATGTACATGGATCATAGAGGAAAAAGAAAATCTTTTAAGCTGACTAGTGGGTAATCAAATTAAATGGTGGAATTCTCTTGGAAATAATAGAATTTTAGTGACATCAGTGAATCCTTTAGAACTTTTTTTTTAAATTTAGGAGTGCAGAACATAACATATGATGAACACAAAAGGGAAAAAACATGGTAAATACAATATGGTAAACAGTACAATAAGATGTTCTACAATAACAAACTGATGGAACTGTACATGGATCATACAGGGAAAAGAAAGTCTTTATAGCTGACTAGCCAAAATAAAATAGTGGAATTATTTTGAAATCAATAGATTTTTAGTGACTTCAGTGATTCCGACAGAACCTTTTTTATTCATTTAGGAGTGCAAAACGTAAAATATGATAAACAGAAGGGAAAATACAGTATGGTAAACAGTTCAATAGAATGTGCAGCAATAACAAACTGAAGGAAATGGATCAGGAGCAAAAAAAATCTTTAAAGCTGACTAGAAGTGGGTAAGCAAATTAAATGGTGGAATTCTTTAGAATTTTAGTGACATCAGAGGTTCTGTTAGAACCTTTTGTTCCATTTAAGAGTGCAAAACAACATATGATGAAGGGGGAAAACATGGTAAATACAATATAGTAAATACTACAGTAATATGTGCTACAATAACAAACTGAAGTAAATGTACATGGTTCATAGAGGAAAACAAAAATCTTTACGGGTGACTATATTAGTAAATGGTGGAATTCTTTTGGAAAAAATAGAATTTTAGTGACATCAGTGGTTCCATTAGAACCTTTCTTTTACCATTTAGGAGTTCAGAACTTAACATATGATATACACAGAAGGGAAAACCTTGGTAAATAAAATATGGTAAATATGGTAATATTACAATAATGAAACTGAAGAAAATCTACACGGATCATAGAAGAAAAAGAAAATCTTTAAAGCTGACTATAAAACCAAATGAAATGGTGCAGTTCTTTTGAACATAACAGAATTTTAGTGACATCATTGGTTCTGTTAGAACCTTTTTTCCTCATTTAGGAGTGATGACATCAAAACAAAACATCAAAACATAACATGATAAAGACACAGAAGGGAAAAACATGCTTAATAAGGTAAGCACAGAACACATAAACAGCAATAGAACAGAAATGAAAATAACAGGAATGTTTACAAACTTCAGTACAATTAGAATAATAATAGCCGTATTTAAATATTTAGTAGTCATAATAATGACAACATCATAATAATAATAATACTAAAGTAGGTGATTATTAAACTAATATTCTGTGATGTCATCAAAAGTGGAATCATGAAGGTAATAACAATAATGATGTAATAATAATAATGGAAAGAAAACATACCCAACATACACCACATTTATATCTTCTGTGTCAGTGATGTTTTTTTAGCATCAGTGGAATCTTCACATTCTACAGAAGGTATTTTGTAACCAAAACTGATCTGTATTTAAAATGTTCTTACCGCTATGTAAAAAAAGTAATAACTACCACACATTTGGTCGAAATTTGGTCTGAAACATGCTTTTTGGGGACCAAAATGGGTTTGTTGCAATCAATAGCTTCAGGAAAATTTATTTTAAAGGGTGTACTTATTATGTAAACAGAAAAACTGTTACATTGTTTACTTTATTTTATAAAGATTGTACAGAATGTTCTGAGAGGCAGACAAGAAAACATTGTAAATATCTGTCCTAAACAAGTCCAGCTTAAATATTTAGAGATAAACAGTCTAAACAAAGTGGTTAATCAATACATTTTTAAAGATTTGCTGTTTTTACCTTTTTATTTTAAGAACTAAAATGGTAGCAGATATTTCTGGACAAATAATTGAAACATTAAATTGTGATTCACAAACAAAGAGTATTAACTTAAACATAATAAGATTATTACTGAAACAAAATCATCTGTATGATCTAACTGACATTCATACAGAAAATCTCAAAACTGTACATGCATTAGGAGCTTTAAAACGATTTTACCTCTTCATTTATGCATTTTAATGGTGAAAACTATTTAGAAAATCATGCTATGATAAATGATAAAAAACTGAGCAGTTAGAACTGTATCAGTTGTTTTTGTAATATCAGCTAAACTGTTTTGTCAAAACACAAACAGACATGCACACATAAAGGTCAAAATGTATTTTATTTTGTATATTTTATTATAAACAATTTATTTATAGTCAGATAATTAGCTTTATCTAACCACACTGCCTAAAACATGTTTTATTTGAACAAACAAAGGTGTAGAAGAGCACACTCGTGCTGTTAACAGTAAAAACACAAATGTACTGTGAGACTTTTGTGATATTTTTGTGGGAAACTTTCACGAATGTTTCGGAGAAAAGATTTCTAAAGGCTCTTAGTTTTGAACTTGTGAAATAATTAGGCTATACTGTAATTACAATATACTGTATATTTAAAATAAAGCGCCAAATATGTCGGTAAAAATATCTTAAACGAAGTAATTGTAGAGACATCTTGATAATAAAACAATAACGGAGCTGTGAGTGAACAGAAAAGTATGCGCAAATGAGCCTTTATCAAACACATTGAGGGTGCACTCCTTTTGGTCGGACGTGGGCGTGGCCAACACAGTTTGGGAAGCGTCACACGGTCACCGGAGAGGCGGGGATTCTCTATATTTTCTCTCTCCCTGCACTATAGCTGATGTGACACTGGATGGATGAGGAATGTTTTATTCATAGATAGAAATGACAACGCGAAGTTTGCTTAAAGTCCAGCTTAATTTCTCTTCTTACACGGGGTTGTAAAACACTCCAGCATCTCGTAAACACAAAGTATTGTAGGCTATTCACATTTAATATAGGTGATTCTTCAGTTTATTTTTCAGTTTATTTTAGAAATACTACTCAGCTTCAGGCTACATAGTTTATGCAAAGGTGCGTGCATTCTTAGGAATTCAAACTCGAATTATAAGATAGAAAGCAATAACTTACACACTAAAAAATCCGGGGTTATTTTTTTCTACCCAAAAAATGTTGGGTTGAGGCATTTGGGTAATTTTTGGGGGTTATTTTCAGAGTCTTGGGTAGTTTTTGGGTTGTGCTATGTAACCCAAACTTGGGTTCTTTTCTGGGTAATAATTTCTAAGACTTGAATCAATGCAACCCTAGCACCACACAGGCACATCAACCCAGCTCCTTGGGTCAGATCAACTCCCAGCAGGGGCTGACTGCGATGCCACATATATGCCACATTATTATAAATGTTTACGAGCAACCCATAAATATGCAACGAATTGTTTTAAATGCAGTTCATAATTTGCATTTAGTTTATTATGATATCTGAGGTAAAGTGTATTTACAAAGTGTAATGTGCTGAACAAATGTAATGGAACAAAAAAAAAAATGAATAAAGCTCATACAATACTCACCTGTTTTTTTATGTGGTTAATGATTTTAAAAGAAAGCTAAAAATTACATTTGAAAATATAACTTATTAATTAAGTCAAACTAACCTGTTATTTAAGTAAAAATAAACAATTATTGGGTAGAAAAACAACCCATTATTGGGGTTAAAATAATAACCCAATTACTTGGGTCAATTTAACCCCTGATGTGTTCTGTCCTATATTTACCCAGCAATAGGGTTAAAAACAACCCAATTTGGGTAGTTTTTAACACTGTGTTTTTTAGAGTGTAATCATAATGATCAGATTCAAGTAAACTCCTGCTTGTACGCATGCGTGCGTGTTTTGAAAGTTTGAGCGCGTGCCATTCTGTAGATCACATGGACACAAAGGGCAGCACGTGCACCCCGAACAAAACAAGAACACGGGCTATATATTAACCTTTGTTTACGAACACGCAGAAGGTGGTTAATGGTTCATTGACTGTTGAGAAGTGGATGCAAATTTGCAGTTTTGCTAAAAGGTATAATACGGCCAATGAGTTTTCATTTGCTCAGCAAACAAACAACGTCCACTCTCTCTATATTTACACTAATTAAATTAAACTTCCAAAATGGAAATGCAGCAGACGAATAATTTCTGGTTTTCCAAAGAACATTCAAGTTAATCATTTTTAGTAGAACATTTTAACATCCAAAGGATCTTTTATTGAGTGGAAATAATTAATCATTTACATTTTATAAATGTTAAAGTATTCACAATATCATTTCCAAAACAAAAAAAAACACTGTTTATTTTTTAAATTCTACCAGTTGAAGTTATTTTTAGAACCAATTCCCAACATTCCGGGAATGTTCTGTTCAGATTTATTTTTAAACCAATCCACAGGACATTAATCTTGTGCATGTTCTGTTTGTGATTTGCACAATATTAAAACTTAATATTTGCAAAATATTAAACATTAAATACCTCTTATGCACAATATTCACCTTTAATAGCTCTGTTGCACAATATCCGGCATAACATTATTCAATCTCATGCAAAGTACTTCTCTAGTCTTTTGTGTATAGTTAAGTATCTTATAGTATATGCAGTTTTTTTAAAATAGCTCTTAAGTCCAGTGTTGTGTTTGTATTTATGATTCATTTATAGCACCGTTGTCCTGCAAGACTGGCGGAATAACAATAAACTTGACTTGATTGTTCCCACCCTAAAAATGTATAAAGTTTCAAATGGGGTTTTCAAAATGAACACCAATTTCAAATACCAGATTTTTTTAGAGAGTAAAAAAAACAATCTTTCCACTTTTAAACAAACCTACAATGGAATAATTCCATAGGTGTTAAAGGTTCTTCCTGGAACCATCAATGCCAAGAAAGAGCCTTCATTTTCATGAGTGTTCCCTAAACAAACACACACACTGCATGTAGAAGGTAGCTATGATATAGGCCTTTTGTGTGAGCGTGTTTTTTATAGAAGGGGAGAGGGAGAGGAGGGTGTCCCTCTTGATACGTCCACTGCATACTGGATTCACGCTCTGCTTTGGATCAAACGCTCTCTGCCGATTAGCTACACAATCAGGTCCCCGCAGTAAACGGGGGAGAGTAAGACAGAGAGAGGAGGTTCTTTTCCACCGGACAATGCCATTATTTAAGCTCCATTGGTCAGGAATGCCGGATTTTACAGGCCGCTGCCCTCCTCTAGGCGTCAACCAAAGGGCCTCCGCACTGAGGGCCCCCCTCCTCTCTCTTCTCGGGTCACCATATCTGTCCCAGAGACCTATAGCTTTCTCAGTGCATTCCACAGTTGCTTCTCTAAGCTGTCGTCTCTGAGACACTACAAAAATCAGCAGCCCCGTCAAACTCTTACAAAGCAGGAGGCTCAGCAAAGACAACTAGAATCTGTTTTCTTTCCAGATGTATTTCTACTGTCTTTATATGTTTAATGCAAAAAGAGAAAGCGGGTTGGGTTAATAATTACACATTTAATTTGGCAAAACAAATGTACTGAAACTTTTTTTAAATGTGAGTTTATGAGTATATTACACTCTAAACAACACAGTGCTAAAAACTACCCAAATTGGGTTGTTTTTTAACCCTATTGCTGGGTAAATATAGGACAGAACACATCAGGGGTTAAATTAACCCAAGTAGTTGGGTTATTATTTTAACCCCAGAGATTGGTTGTTTTTTCTACCCAATAATTGGTTATTTTTACTTAAATAATAGGTTAGTTTGACTTAATTAATAGGTTATATTTTCAAATGTAATTTTTAGTTTTCTTTTAAAATCATTAACCACATAAAAAACAAACAGGTGAATATTGTATTAGCTTTATTCATTTTTTGTTCCATTACATTTGTTCATTACACTTTGTAAATACACTTTACCTCAGAGATCATAATAAACTAAATACAAATTGTGAACTGCATTTAAAACAAGTCGTTTCAAATTTATGGGTTGCTCGTAAACATTTCTAATAATAATATATATATGTGGCATCGCAGTCAGCCCCTGCTGGGAGTTGATTTGACCCAAGGAGCTGGGTTGATGTGCCTGTGTGGTGCTAGGATTGCGTTTTAGAAATTATTACCCATAAAATAACCCAAGTTTGGGTTACATAGCACAACCCAAAAACTACCAAAGACTCTGAAAATAACCCCCCAAAATTACACAAATGCCTCAACCCAACATTTGGGTAGACAAAATAACCCCGGATTTTTTAGTGTGTAATTTAAAATCTTCAATTTAAATTCATAATAGATTACCAGAATTATGTTTTAGAATGAGAATTAACCAAATTAAGAAGCAAAAATTCTCTATGAATGAGTCCTGGATGTAAACTCACATTTGAGCTTTTTGTTTCAGTTTGAAACTAATTTGACCTTATTTATACTATAATTATTTTAAGTTCTGAAGGATAAATGAACCCTATGAAAGATCATTTATGAGTTAAAGATTAATTATTTTAAAAAGTTCAGTGCATAAAAAGCGTTTGCAGTTAAATAGTTTGCCCATGCTGCATGGGACCTGATAAGCGCGTTCATGTCATCTGCTAGCCTACTTTATAACTGCACTTCATGTAGTCTTTCAATCTAGCATAAGAAGAAATTTGTGAATGGAGAGCAGAATTTGACTGTTCATTGTTAAACTAAAACTATACCATGACGTTTCACTCGGAGGAGCCTATCGCGGGATTCGCAAGACAGTTAAATGCCTTTGACTTCAGCCAATGGTTCTTCAAGCGGCAAAGACTAGCGCAGAAACGCACCAATGGCAAAGGTGCATGCAAATGAGGAATTTGCTTCAGCAAGAGCTGAATGTCAACTAGTCAAAGATGGAGTCTTGAGGAAAGAGGGCCATTGGCTTGCCATGGATAAATTACGGTTTTGATTTTCCAGACCATGAGGGGAAAGAACGCGCGAGCATGGCGAGGTGGCACCATGTTACGCAGGATGAACGCGAAGACATTTGGAGAAATTCGCGCTCCTTGTCTTGTTACCCTTCGGTCCAACTTTTTCTCTTTTTGTCGGTGTCTTCTGCTTTCAAGGATTGTCCCTCCCTTGGCCAGGTACCATTCATGAAATTTAGGGGGTCCTCTTTCTGTTTGTGAGTAGCATCCGGGTGATTTGGTGGAAATGGCGGGAGCTCAGGGGTAAAAACGACAGCGTTGAGTCGGCTTGGGTGGGGAGAACGACGAATGGGGTGCCAATGAAGCCCCCGAACATGGCTGTAGTTAGAAAGGAGAAGCGCGCGCGCTGCTGAGGATATCAGGAGGGCATCGCGTTTGAGAAGTCTTGTCTGTCAGTCAGTCAGAGAGAGCAGTCTCCTTTCTTTCTCTTCTATTGTCATCAGTGTTGATCTGTTGCAGCCACCTGGTTGGGGATTTAGTCCGAGGAATTCATGTAAAGCGTGCAACTTCACCATATTCTCAAGAAGACAGTGATTAACTTGCAAAATGCTCTGGAGAGCCTAGTTTGTATTTTCCACGTGTTTTTTCCTTTTCTCTACAGTCTATAGATGTGCATTTGTAATAAATATGGGGAATAAAAAGTAGGCACAAGTGCAACAGAATTAAAAACCCAATGTGGCACTTAAAAAAATACAGCAGAAGGAGGTTGAAAATCTATATAAACAGATACTAAATGTCTTATTTTGGTGCAACTGCTGTGCTTTTTGATACATTGTTGAATGCATTTAAATCGAGGCTTTATGTGTGTGTGTGTGTTTACGTGTGTGTGTGTGTGTGTGTGTGTGTTGTGTTGGGAGAAAATCTGTTCTAATATCTCTTTTAATTAACGTGTCAAATTGCACTGGATGTTTGCACGAGGTTCAGCACAAATGTGTGTGTTTTTATCTCGCCATTGAAGTATAATCTCAGGAAACCTACAGTTCGGATTAATCCCCACATCTCATTAGCCAAAAATAGACTAATTGCTTGTTTTAGGAAAAAATTTAAATCTTCCGTGTTTTCCCACCCAAGAGTCCAAACCACTAATGTATGCATTGAAAATAACAACCTTAAGGAGCCCCCGCCCCCCTCACCTTGTCCCCTAACCAGGGGGGTTTCAAATTGCCACCTTGGCAGAGGGGACAAAAATAATACGTATTAAACGAAGGTTTCTCGTACAGTATCGCGGAATGTGCTATTTGCCCTATTTTCCCCTCTTCCTTCGTGTCTTACTACTCCAAATCAACGTGTTCATCGATATTTATTTATTTTTTCTGTTGAGTTTGTCTAAAAAAGGAAAAAACAATTGCTGTTAAAATGTAAGCCAGATCTTGCTTGGTTTTGTTTAATTACATGTGTGTTGTTTTCCTCAGCCCAAGCTTAACAACAATCAGCATGCTTCAGTTGGAAGGTTGGGAGATTTTTAATTTGTTATAAATATGTTTGCTCTTCATTACGCCTAATTTATTTTAGACTTAAGCGTAACACGAATTGCTTAAATTGTAAAAAGAAAAAAAAGAAAAAAAACATCGATTAAGACCACATGCACATAGCTCTGCGAGGCACGTGTCATATTGATAAATCAGTTTAAAACATAAACCATTGCGTTCAGTTTCTTCACTGCTGTTGTTGACCAGGGCCCTTTTTCTGTTGTACTACTGTGCAGTCAGAAGAGCAGTGCAATATTAAAAGGGCATTGGCTGACAAAAAAAGAGGAAAGAAAGAAAAGTAACCTCCACCCCTCCCTTTTCAAGTTCTCCAACCCTCAATTCATCTATATGTCGGTCTATATTTTGTTTTTAATATAACAGGTGTAATATAAAAGATTCTTTAAGATAGCACTATGGCGTATAAACCATGCCGCTGCTCAAATATAGAATATACTATATAAGGCAACACACATGCAGACATGCTTGCGTAAAATAAAATAAGGCGTAATACGTTTACGCTGCTCATTAAACATTCGTGTAGATTTATCAACCAACTTCAATCATGGCTAATTTGTTAATATTTATACAATTTGATACATTTATTCCACTAAATGCAACTAAGATGGAAGGTTTCGGCCCTGTTGTAGCATATTCGAGGCCTGTTGAAAGATGGCCCCATGCTTTTCGGCTGTGCTAAGGTCTGTTGCTTTGACGATGTTGCACTACTGAACCATCAACTCAAGCAGTGCAATAGTATTGTCATTGCATTCGGCTTTCGCCTACTCACCCACTATACTGAGCTGGGGAGAGCGGTGTATGGTTAAGGGCGTATTCAATAATATTTCAACGGAGTCTAGACCACCTAGATGTATGGGCCCAGATGTGTGCACGATATTGGATGTCCTCCATGCTCAACTGCATTGTTGCAGCGCATGCAGCAGGCGTGTGAACTGCAGAATTTGACCTATGGTATATCTGTGACACCAGGTTTTTCCATTTATTTGAAAATGCCCACAGACCACGCCTCCTTCGAAAGAACATTTTGTACGGCTGAGGTCGTCTTCGTTTGCATTGAACACCACGTGTTCGATTAAGTAACACTCCAACAATGCTTTGAAGTGAGTTTCTCAACCTTTTGCATATTTCGGGAACTTCTGTATGAGGCCTGCTGACAGCGAGGTGCAAAAAAGCAGTGCATTATATCTAGCAAACGCAAATAACCATCTAAACGCCTTTTATGATTTTTTAGTCAATGCGTAAATGTTAGGAGCGCACGAAATGATTATAAAACATATGATTTGATCAGTTGTTAAGTGTCATTTTCAGCTTTTAAATATGCAAATATGTTAGTAGCTTACAACATGTTGATTTTTTTACTTTCTTAATAACCTATTTTGGGGGCCTGAGAGCTATCAAGTTCCTAATAAAAGTGTTATTTTTAATTGTTGATGATTTTATTATTTATTGTTTATTTAAACGCAAGTAGAGTGCGTATAGCTGCTTTGTCTCCACTTAATTGTTTTAAAATCAGTGTTAAGCTATTTTTAAATTCAGTGCTAAACATTTATTAGTGTTATTATTATTATTAATATTATTATTATTATTACACTCACACCGAAATATGTATTTATCAGTGTTGTTGGAATTGTGCAGTTTGATGCAAAACATGTAGAACCACTATTGTTTCCATCTCCCCATAACATGCAGAGCTGGTAGGTGTGTTACCATATATTTAGATTTTTTATTTATAATGAAGGAGCTCTTCCAGAAGGCAGAAGGAAGGGATGATTCTCTTGTTTGAGCCAGATCGGTGGGGGATGGGACTATTTGTAAGGAATGTAGGGGGCAGGTCCCTTTCCAAGAGGGGAGGAAAGGGAGGGAATGTGAGGAGGGGAGGTCGCCCATAGTGACATTTTACTCATGGTCAATATCTGTAAGGTTATGCAAGTTGGACTTTTTGGTTGTCTCATCAAAAGACATGGAAGTCTGGCCATAAGAAAGGTCATCAATTGGGTGCTTATACGTGTGCAGTTCGGTGTGTGTGTGTGTGTGTGTGTGTGTGTGAATAGGCGCAATACACACTTGCGTATACAGGCGCCTATGTACGAGTCAATGGCGTGCCGTATAGGCTACATTTCTTTAAATAATAATATAAAATAATGCAGGTCTTTTTAAAAACCCGTAAATGTCTTCTTAGAGCACGTTTTAATTATAGGTGTAATTATATTTTTGATATTAGGTTATTTCTAGAGTTTAAAAAATAATTTAATGGCCTAAATAATTGCAACAATTCAGTATTCCTATTAACATTTGGTGTGGTCGTTTTGCATTATTTATTTAGGCTAATAATAATGTCCTTTGTAGGAACCATTTCGTTGTCATGTGACATAACAAATTAAGACTACAATGTAGAATCTCAGTTAGACTGCAGTTTATTAAAACCAAAGCACGTGTTTTTGTTAAATTTGTTCAAACGCAGTTAATTTTCGACGATAAAACGTTAATTTATTGACTCATAACATTTTAAATAAAATCAGTAGGCCTATTGCCATAGTCTGGAATAATTCTTTGTTATTACTCTTCTTTAATAACGTCCCAGACAATATTTGGAGACCATTTTGTTATATATGGAAAATATACAAAAATAAAGCAGGCCTGAATACTCATGACTTGACTGTTAATTTTTTTGAATATGGAAAATGCACGTCTTATATAATTTTGCTTATATACAACGATTAAAATTATTTTAATAAAATCAGAATTTGCATGAATAACCTGGTAGGGCTTTTATTGTTGTTATTGTTGTGCGTCCTATCCACGGATTGAATAAATATCCCTATAGTGTAACCAACATAAATCATTTTGTTGTCAAATGACTAGAAAAAAAACAGAGATTAATAATTTAAAATCGACAATCACTCATGGTTTTTAAATACATGTAATTATTAGAGAAAAATAAATGTTTTATTTACATTCGTTCGAACGAAGTAGGCCTAACCCTACGAAAAGACCTAAGAGGACGTCCTAAGAAATTTGTATTTATTCATTTGCTCTGTAGGCTACTTTCACACTCACAGTGAGCACCTTTTAAGTAAAATGTATCAAAAACATTTAAATTAATGGATGCACCACATTTAAGTAAAAAGAAAAAAAGCATGACAACTAGGAGCTTGATATAGGCTGCTTTTTTGTATTAAACAAGACTTTTTTATCATGTCAAACATGTGCCATTGACTCTTCTACAGCGTTTTCAAAGTAGATGGTAAAATTGACACTCACCGGTCTGAACTGGGTGTATGAGGAATGCTGCGCTATATACCGCAACGCGCATGCGCAGCGTATTCATAGGGCACTATATAGCATACTGAGGCCTACTACAGCTCCTCTGTTCTCATGATCCTGGTCCAGCACTGAACTAGACAGCCTTGCAGCTTCATATGAAGGCACCTTTTGGTGGTAAGTTTGCTTTCATCTGCGGATAGTAGCGCGGTCTTTATCTTACGTAGCCTGTGACGAATATAAATACGTAACGTTAGTACGAATTCGTTTCGAAATGGCATATTTGCATAACATTATTTAACAGCGCGCAATTTTTTTTGGATCCTGCGACCACTACTAGTGTGGTCTCTATATTATACATACTTTTAAGGGCGCCGTTTTCTTGCCCTATTCTCATGATTCCACATTTTCACTGCATGTAACTTGATTGGTAAATTGTTTAACGTGTTTTATTACCGAGGGGGGCAAGTAAGATCATGCATGTGAGTTCAATGCGAAATTCCCAAAGGAGAAAAAAAACATCCTGTTGGAGCATGTCGTTAACTCCAAGGCAGAAGCTGGTATGCGAAGAATTGCACCAAGACTGCTTTTGGACGCAGATAACCAAAGGGCCTACAATATGCCTTCATTCACATCTGAATGCCTGAGTCAGTCCACAAGCACGTCTATGGAAGAATTGATGACTTTATTAATGGCATGCATTTGTCGTAGTCATCTTGGAAAGATTATTGTTTTTCAGTAGCTTATTTAAAAATGCTGAATGTGATTAAAAATATATATATGTCTATATGCAGGAGCAGAGATGTTTATATGGGTAGTTGACAAATATAGGCAGGAAAAATGTTTATATATTTGAGTAGTTTGAAGTCTGTTGTTTGAGAATATGTAGATATGAAGGGTCATTGACTATAAATTCTGTTTAAAAAATAAAATTATATATATATATATATATATATATATA